>WNYA01000846.1:49836-109598 GCA_019512145.1 Engystomops pustulosus
CTTCAACAGCGCAGGAAAGAGCGGCCGAAAAAAGGAGGAAAGAAAGGAAGAAGGGAAAAAAGGAAAAGAAGAGGAAAAATGGAAAAGTAAGAAGAACCAGGCCAGAAACAGGGAAAGGGGTCAAGGCGGGCCCAACACATTCTCCACTATAGCGCAACCTTAGGGGTAATGTGATATAAACCAAGAATATACAAGTATATAACAGTCATGCGTGTGTCATAGTAATACACTTTTTTGATAACTTTATTACACAATATATTCAAATTTACTACATATATATAGCGGGCTACTGGTGGCTTGGTGTAGCCGAACAATGCAACCATCACATCTTATAGTTCCACGCCGCGGCTCCTCCTCCCAACCCGCTTCCACTTTCCCCTCCTATCCCCCTCCTACTCACCCATACTTCGGCGCGCAGGCTGCTAACGCATGCTCAGGAAGAAGCAGGAGGCCCGCGCCTGTTTTCGTTTCGTAAGCAGTGACCCGCAAAGCAGCGCGCGCAGCTCTCATCTTCTCGACATAAAGCCTAAAGGCGGCAGGATCGCCGGAGACGCGGGCGCGGATCGCGCGCCGAAGATTACGGGTGAGTAGGAGGGGGTAAAGTGGTCTAACCGGGAGCGTGGAGTATACCACCTCGTGTAACCTCAGATTAGGCTAAACTAGCATGCCCAATAGCCGCATCGTAAATTTGAATATATGTGTACTAAAAGTTATCAAATTGTGGGGAACTTGTAAGGATATAGCCGATTAAAAGGGCTGTCCTCACGTCCATTGATCCACCTACACCACAACTCAAAATCCCTTTAAAAGTATTCCAAGACTGGCTGCGTTTATTGCCATTGGGACAATATCGGTGCTTATCATTTCAGCTTTACAGTGATATACAGACAGAAAGCTGATTTACATTACATCAACCTGCTTAAATAAGTGAGAAGACAAAAGTAAAAGAAGGACAACAAAACATATTTCTTTAAATAAAAGTATATTACAAAAGTTCCTGCTTAATCATCTACGCACCAATGAATTCAGAGAATGGGGCAGATTTACTAAGTTTACCTAATGACCCGTAAGTAATCCTGGTACAGGTAAGGCGCGAGTTTCATCGACAACTTTTCTTTTTTTTTTAAATGAAGGGCGGGTAAATGCCGGGAATAAAGCGGTTTCTTCTTCTTTCTCTTCTTCATACACTCCGATACCCGTCGTGTTTTCGTTCGCGGACAAAAAGTCACTCCCCCAGAAGCATTTCCATCACGTTTCCATACAACAGTGCACGCCGGCTCCGATGCGCCACACTCCCAGATCGCCGTGCCCGCCAAACCTGGGGCAAAATTCAGGGAAAATTCACTCAAAAACTGGAAAAATCTCAAAACTGAAAAATTTTTCGGTAAACCCCGCCGTAAAAACGCGCGATTTGGGTCCTTAGTAAATGACCCCCAATGTGTTTGTTAAAACTGGCATTACACACAACCCGACATAAAAACCAAAAAATACAAAACACCACACAACCCCAACACGAACACACCGCGCCGGCCCCCACACGGGGAGGTAGAGAATGAAAGTGAGAAGGAAAGGTGAGGGAGGAGGGAAATTTAATAGAATAAATGAGAGAGTTAACGAGGACACAAGGGAGAACAGCAGAGAGAAGAAACTGGATCGCACCCCCTCCACCTGAATCCACGACTACGAGCGAAGCGAAAGAGAACGGCCAACGGGTGAGAAGCATCCCCCGTAAGACCCCAAAGGGAATGTAAATATAAGTGTAAATGATCGTTGCAACCGCAACATAAACACAAACACGTAAGTGTTTGTAAGTGTTAAACATAACATAAACGCAAATGGCGACATAAATGCAAAAAGTACTAAACACAAACACAGGGACGCGCAAGTGTAAACACATGCAATGCACATAAATGCAAATTCTGCTTAGTGCGAAGCAAACACCACTTAAGCGTAAGCATAATCCGAACTCAAGCACAACGCAAACACCACATACATAAACATGATGCAAATGCAACATAAGGGTACGGGTAAACATGAAAAAAACACACACCACAACTGCTTGTTTAGCTAATGGTGCATCAACACTATGTAATCGCAACGTAAAAGAGAACGAAATGCTACGTAAATGCGATGCAAAAGCCATGTAAACGTCATGTTGTGTACATAAATCTACTGTAAACACTTTTACATAAGTTTTGTGTTTACATTGCTTTTACGGTAACATCGCATGTGAGTTTGCATCTATTTTCAAATGACGTTTCAAGGCTTGCGACACACATTTTAAGTTAGCATCTCGTGGTTTGTCAGAATCTGCCACCCTATTTGTTTTCTCATGAAAGCCGGCCGCGATTGCGCCAAATCCGATCGCATGTGACACAATACCTTTTAAATGCGGTGCAAAATCCAAAATCGTTGGAATATAGACGTTTGTGCGGTCCACGGACCTTAGTAAATGAGCCCCATTGGGACTATTTGAACACGTATAATGTATTGTCAACAGATTGTTATGTGTGTGAGCATAGCCTTTAGATGAGCATAGAAAGAAAATCACAGCTCACTACTGTGCATAGAGTTTTGTCTGACATTGCCTGCCACTGATTGGACAGTAAGAGAGAAGGCTAGCATAACACATACACCCTCTTCTTCTCCACACCGTCCTCTCCTCTCTGACCAAACACAGATTATAATGGTCTGATACCGGGACTGATCTCTCAACTGTGGGGGCTGAAAGAAAACTCAAGTGTCCCTGAATCGTGTAGCAGCCCCTACAATATGGTTCGCTCTCTGCTCATCTCCCCATGTGTGAGGTGTAATGTCCTCTTTAATTAGGTGTCCCAGGCCAGAAGTGTAGGGGTGAAGAGTAGGGGTGTCAGACAGAACCTTAAGGACGCGAACAGAGTGGGGGGCGAGGTGAGAGATGGTGTGGAGAGTGGTAGACACTGGATGTCTGGTTGGAGAGGTATGAGGAGATCCAGAGAGGGCCAGGTTGGTGATGCCAAGAGAACATAGCATCTGTAGCAGAGAGAATGGTCAACGGTGTCAAAGCAAAGTGAAGAAGGAGGAGGAAAGTGATGTTTTGCCTTGGCTGACGTAGGTCTGAAGACTTTGTGAGGCAGTCTTAGTGGAGTGATGGGGTCAAAAACCAAATTGTAGTTTGTCATGGAGCAAGTTGTTGAAAGGTAGGAAGATAGTTCTAGGTGGACGCTGCTCCAGGAGTTTTGAAGCAAATGGGAGAAGTGAATGGGGAGATAATTCAGCAAGTAGTTGGTCAGAGATGGCTTGTTTAGGATGGGTGCTCAGTTGCATGTTTAAAGAAGATGGAAATTGCCAGTAGATCTGTTGAGTTAGAGCTGGGATGAGCACGTGGTGAGTTGGGGATAAGATATAACTGAATTGGGTGAGATGTGAGCTTCACAGCATGGAGGAACTTTCTCATCAGTAAGATTAAAGGAGGGGATTGGATATCCTTTTTGATTGTGCAAGTTAACAGCAGCAGCTCTCCAGACACAAAATACTTATGAAACAAACTGCACACGTGTATAATTGTACTTGTAAACCTGACATTTATACTAATATTGCATGAACTATATGATGTCAGGACTAATAATAGCTCATATCATCTTCCGTCTATCTCTCACTTCTCTCGCTGCAACTTTGGTTTGAAAACGCAATTGTTTACTTTCAGTGACAGGAAGACTAGCATTTGACTTGGCCCTATATATGGATGGTTTCCATGGAAATGACACTTCTTATATTTTAAGATCACAGAAGATACCGAGCTTGACTGCTAAGTATGCACACGCAGATAGGCTATAAAGAATACATTCATCATTCATGCTGAACATTTTAGAATAAAAAACTTTACACATAGTTCCACCATTGTAAGACCTATAGTCTGGAACCTGAATGATAGGAAATGTGTGCAAGAATGTTAATATTTCCCTGTATAAAAAGGAAAAGACAAACTAAATATACAAAACTCCTGTTACTTAGCAAAGAGATACCAGCTTACTACTGTTCAACTCCTAACAACATAGCGGTTACTATGTTGGACCAATTATTATGCAATAATTTAGTCCATGCTAAATGTCATTCCTAAGATTCGAGTGGGAAGCTTTATTGTACCGCTATTACTTAATAACAACTATGTAATATAATACTTATCTGTTTTAGGTGGTGGAGCAGATAGACACGTTACTTCAGACTTTGAGTTTGAGCTGGATGCTGATTGACTGGACCCAGGAACTGTTAGTATCACATCAAGCAGTGAAAAAGGGGGTCCTCTCTGTGATCTGGGACCCTAGATTGTCCCTTCCTTAAAAACAGTTCAGTGTGCCTGTGTAATGTGTAAAGGGCCCCAGATTCGTTATTTCTGGCGCACGTTCTGCATGAATCTGGCACCCTCTGCACTGCCACACTGCCACAACAGAGTGCACCAATATTTTTTGGGGGGTAAACTATTAAAGAGGTTTTCCCAGGAAGAAAAGTTAGGCCCTTTCTTCGGGATTGGGCCTAACTTGCAGATAAGTGTGAGTCTCAGTGCTGAGACCCCCGCAGATCATGAAAACGAGGGGTCCGTCCTACCGTTCTGCTCCATTAATCTCTATGGAGCTGACAGAATTTGCAGAGCGTTGAGTGCAAAACCACTCAGCTCAGGGATTAAACAAGATATGATCCTGTATCCATGTAGTTACAGCATTCTCAAGGAATGTTTGGTTCATAATGTATCAAATCAAATGGTAGATTTCCTTTAAAGGAAACCTACCACCACAAATCTACCTATAAAGGTAGATTGGGTGGTAGTTGGATCAATGGGACGTGAGGATAGCCCTTTTAAGGGCTAATCTTCACGTCCCCACACTTTTTTGATAACTTTTATTAGATATATATTCAAATTTACTTATGCGGCTACTGGGGCGTGGAGTAGCCGCATCTGAGGTCCACATAGTTTATACAGTGATTTTTGCTGAAATTACAATGTCAGTTGTGGGGTACTGTATAACACATTGCAATACCTTTGGGGGCTAGTTTACAGCCAGATAACGTGTCAAAAATTCCACATAGTTTAATAAGTGATTTCACTGAAAGACACTGTTCAGTTGTGGGTTATCTGGATAACGCACATGCAAACCTTTTGGGGGCTCTAGTTTACAGCCAGAATTACGTCTCGATCACATAGTTTATTACAGTGATTTCGTTTTTGAATTTGAAATTACACTGTCCAGTTGTGGGGTATCTGGTAAACGCACATTGCATTACTTTGGAGGACTCTAGTTTTACAGCCAGATTTACGTTTGAACTCCACGTAGTTTATACAGTGACTTTCAATGAAAATTACACTGTTAGTTTTGGGGTTATCGTATAACGCACATTGCGAATACCTTTTGGGGGGCTCGAGTTTACAGCCAGATGTACGTGTCAAATCACTAGTTTATTACAGTGATCTTCGCTGTGAATGAAATTACACTGTCAGTTGTGGGGTATCGTATAAAGCCACATTGCAATACCTGTGAGGGCTCTAGTTACAGCCAGATTACGTTCAAATCCACATAGTTTATACAGTGATTTTCGAGTGAAATTACACTGTCAGTTGTGGGTATTGATAATGCACATGGACAAATACCTTTAGAGGGCTCTAGTTTACAGCCAGATTACGTGTTTATGTGCAAATCCACATAGTTTTACAGTGATTTCGCCTGACATTTCACTGTCAGTTGTTGGGGTTTCTGGTATAATGCCACATTGCAATACCTTAGAGGCTCTAGTTTAAGCCAGATTACGTGTCAAATCCACATAAGTTTATACAGTGATTTGCGCTGAAATTCACTTGTCAGTTGTGGGGTGGGGTATCTGTATAACGCACATTGCAATACCTTTTGAGGCTCTAGTTGTTACAGCCATATTACGTGTCAAATCCACAAGTTTAACAGTGATTTTTCGCTGAAAGTACACTGTCAGTTGTGGGGTATTTTGTATACATGAACATTGCAATACCTTAGAGGGCTCTAGTTTACGCCAGATTTACGGTCAAAATCCAACATCAGTTACTACAGTTGATTTTCGCTGAGAAATTTCACGTCAGTTGTGGGGTATCTGTATAACGCACATTGCAAAAAACCTTTTGGGAGGCTCTAGTTTAACTGACAGATTTAGTGTGAAATCCAAATAGTTGATACAGTGATGTTTTGCTGAATTTACACTTTCAGTTGTGGGGTATCTGTATAACGCACATGCAAACCTTTGGGGGCATCTAGTGTACTGCCAGATTTACGTGTGAAATCCCACATAGTTTATAAAGTGATTTTTGCTTGAAATTACACTGTCAGTTGTGGGGTTATCTGTATAACGCACATGCAATACCTTTTGGTGGGCTCTAGTTACAGCCAGATTACAGTGTGAATTCCAAGTAGTTTATACAGTGATTTTGCTGAAATTACACTTTCGTTGTGGGGGTATCTGTTAAACGCACATTGCAATATTTTTGGGGGGCTAGTTTTACCGCCAGATTTTGTGTGAAATCCACATAGGGTATACAGTGATTTTTGCTTGAAATTACATGTCAGTTGTGGGGATCTGTATAACGCACATGCAATACCTTTTGCGGGCTATAGTTTACAGCCCATATTTATGTTCAAACTCCACATAGTTTATACAGTGATTTTCACTGATAATGACACTGTCATGGTTGTGGGGTATCGTGTATAACGCACATTGCATACCTTTTGAGGGCTCTAGTTTAAAGCAATATTTACGTCTCAAATCCACATTAGTTGATACAGTGATTTCGTGAAATTGACACTTCAGTTGTCGGTGTATCTGTATAACGCACTGTGCAATACCTTTTGGGGGCTCTAGGTTACAGCCAGATTATTTACGTGTCAAATCCACGTAGTTTTATACAGTGATGTTCTCTGAAATTTACACTGCAGTTGTGGGTTGGGTTATCTGAAACGCAACCATTGCAATACCTTTGGGGGGCTCTAGTTACAGCCAGATTTAGTGTCAAATCCACGTAGTTTATACCGTGATTTCTCTGAAATTACACTGTAGTTGTGGGTTATCTGTATAACGCACATTGCAATACCTTTTGGGGCTCTTGTTACTGCCAAGCTTTACGTGTGAAATCCACATAAGTTTTATACAGTGATTTTGCGAAAACAACTGTCAGGTGTGGGGTATCTTGTTAACGCACATTGCAATACCTTTTGGAGGGGCTTAGTTACAGCCAGATTACGTGTAAATCCACATAGTTTATACGTGATTCTTTGTGAAATTACACTTTCAGTTGTGGGGGTATCTGTATAACGAACATTGCAATATTTTTGGAGGCTCTAGTTTACAGCCAGATTACGTTTGGAAATCCACATGTTTATACAGGATTTTCGCTGAAATGACACTGTCAGTGTTGTGGGGATATCTTGTATAACGACCATTGCAAATACTTTGGGGGCTCTAGTTTACAGCAGTTCACGGTTCAAACCACGTAGTTTAATACAGTGATTTTCACTAAATGACACTGTAAGTTGTGGGTTATCTGTATAACGCACTCCCATGCAATACCTTTTGGGGGGCTCTAGTTTACAAGCCAGAATTAGCGTCTCAAATCCACATAGTTTATACAGTTGATTTTCGATGAAATGACACTGTCAGTGTGGGGGTAGCTGTTATAACGCACATTGCAATACCTTTTGGGAGGCTGTAGTTTTACAGCCCGATTACGTTTGAAATCCACGGAGTTTATACAGTGATTTCACTGAAATGGACAAATGTTAGTTGTGGGGTTATCTGTATAACGACCATGCAATACCTTTTGGTGGGCTCGAGTTTACACCAGATCAGAGTAAGTGTCAAAATCCACATAGTTTTATACAGTGATGTCGCTTGATGAAAATACACTTTCAGTGTTGGTATCTGTATAAGACATTGCAATACCTTTTGAGGGCATCTAGTTTACAGCCCATATTTAGTGTAAATCAACATAGTTCTACAGGGATTGCGTGATGAATATACAAGTCAGTTGTGGGGGTTATTTGTATAATGCACAGTTGCAATACCTTTAGAGGGCTCTAGTTTACAGCCAGATTTACGTGTCAAATCCACATAGTTGTATACAGTGATTTTCGCTGTGAAATGCACTGTCGTTGTGGGGTATAGTATAACAGCACATTGCATACCTTTTGGGGGCTCTAGTTTACTGACAGATTTTACGTGTGAAATCCACATAGTTTAACAGTTGATTTTCGCTGAAATTACCCACTTCAGTTGTGGGGTATCTGTATCACGCACATTGCAAATTTTTTGGGGGCTCTCGTTTACAGCCAGATGTTGGTGTGAAAATCACTAGTTTATACAGTGATTTTTGATGAAATTACACTGTCAGGTGTATGGCAATGTGCATTATACAAATACCCCCAAACGGACCGGGTAATTTCAGCGAAAATCACTGTATAACATTGAATGTGACCTACGTAAATATGGCTGTAAACTAGAGCCCTCAAAAGGTATTGAATGTGCGTTATACAAGACCCCACAACTGACAGTGTAATTTAGCGAATAAATCACTGTATAAACGATGTGGATTGACACGTTAATCTGTCAGTAAACAGAGCCCCCAAAAGGTATGTGCAATGTGCGTATACAGATACGCCCACAAATGACAGGGAAATTTCAGCGAAAATCACTATAAAACTATGTGATTTGACAGGTAAATCTGGCTGTAAAAATGAGAGCCCCAAAGGTTATTGCAATTGGGCGTATACAGATATCCCACAACTGAATCAGTGTAATTTCAGCGAAAATCAGTTATAAACTATGTGGATGACACGGTAATCTGGCTGAAACTAGAGACCCCAACGGTATTGCAATGTGCGTTATACAGATACCCCACAACTGGACAGTGTAATTTCAGCGAAAATCACTGTAGTAAACTATGTGGATTTATATGTAAAGCGGCTGTAAACTAGAGCCTCCAAAAATATTGCAATGTGCGTTATACAGATACCCCACAACTGAAAGTGTTAATTTCAGCAAAAAAATCAGTTATAAACTATGTGGATTTCACACGTAATCTGTCAGTAAATTAGAGCCCCCCAAAAGGGTATTGCAATGTGGCGTTATACAGATACCCCACAACTGACAGTGAAATTTCAGCAGAAAATCACTTATAAAACTAGTGGATTTGACCACGTAAAATCTGGCTGTAACTGAAGCCCTCTAAAGGTATTGCAATGTGCATTATACAAATACCCCACCTTTAGATGGGGCTCTAGTTTAAGCCAGATTTAGTGATCAAAATCCACATAGTTTATTACATGATTTTCGCTTGTGAAATTTACGGTCAGTTGTGGGGGTATCTGTATAACGCACATTGCAAACCTTTTGGGGGCTCTAATTTAAGACAGATTTACGTTGAAACCAATAAGTTTATAAAGTGATTTTTTGCTGAAATTACACTTTCAGTTGGGGGTATCGGTATAACGCACATTGCAATATTTTTTGGAGGCTCGAGTTTACAGCCAGATTTATCATAGGAAATCACACATAGTTTATACAGTGATTTCGTGAAATACACTGTCAGTTGTGGGGTGGTATCTGATAACGCCACATGCAATTACCTTTTGGGGTTCTAGTTTAACAGCCAGATTAACGTGTCAAATGCCACATAGTTTATACAGTGACTTTTCGCTGAAAAGTAAACTCGTTCAGTTGTTGGGATATCTGTTATAACGCACATTGCAATACCTTTGGGGGCTTAGTCTTTCTTTCTTGACAGCTAGAGATGGAGCGAGCACTAAATGCATCGAGGTACTCGTTGATTCGAGACAAAACTTTCCAGATGGCTCGAGTGCTCGTCTCGAATTAACGAGGCTTAGTTTGAGTCAATGGGAGACTCGCGCATTTTTCAAGGGGACAGGATCTGCACAGGGATTAAGCTGGCCAAGCACCTGGGAAACTCAGAAAAGGATGGAAACACCACGGAAATGGACAGGAAAACGCAGGGGGGCAGCATGCATGGATGCCTTTGAGGCTGCTTAATCGCACACATTATGCCAAAAACTAGGGCAACAGGCATGGCCATGACAGATGTGACCGAAAATGAGGCTAGTATTGATAGCATCTAAACATCCAAAATTGACCCTGACACTATAGGGGATATGCAGAGGCAGCGGCAGGCTAGAGAGTGTCTGGCAACATACCCCAAATGGACTCAGGCTTAATAAAACCAATGGGTGGCAGAGAGGAACCAAAGAGGTGAGCAAAGAACGCGCTCAAATAATATCGGTTAAATGATAAAAGTTTGCCAGTATATTTTGTGGATTACACAGCAGGGTGGCGACTCAAAGTTAACAAGTTTGATGTGGAAGACATTGAAAACACCCAAAATTCTTGCCTGACACAGCTCGTTTGATAAGGCGGACATGTATGAGGGCAGTTGAACTAGTAGTAGATTAAAGGTGCTGCAGTTAACAACTCGTTAGTTGGATATTGGGCATGGAGCCTGGCGCTCCGCTGCCCAAGGCGGAGCTTTCGCCAAGTCAAGCCCCGGTCTCTAGGATACTCCCCAAACAGCAACTTCTAAGAACCTTTGGTTATAAGATCAAGTGTAGTAGCATTCTTATAAGTTTGGGGGTTCTGGCGGGTGAGGGGGAATGTAAACAATGCGCAAGAATCGCTGAAATAATATTGGAAATGATAAAAGGTTGCCAGTCTATATTGTGATTACACAGGCAGGGTGGCGACAACAAAGTTAACATGGAAGCCATGAAAACATCCAAAATTGCTCCTGACACAGCTGTTTGATAAGGTGACCATGTATGGAGGCAGCTTATATGGACTAGTTGTGGGGCAGGCTATGGCGATGAAGTGGGGAGGGAGCGGTAGCAATGGAGGCCAACGGTGGAAGGCAGCTAAAAAGACGATGTGTGGAGGCTGCTATGGACGAAAATGATTAATGGAGTAGCCTGTATGTGGCAGTCCAAAAAAAGTTTTCAAACCAGAGAGAAGGTAGTGGCCCTCCAGAAAAATTGAATAGATTGAGTGCATGTAGTGGCACTCCCAAAAATTGTTTTAAAACAGAGGACGGGTAGGTGGCCCTCAGAAAAATTAAATGACATGAGACTATAGGTAGAGCCAGTGGGCCCCTGTCAAAAAATAGCCAGTTTCTCTGCTTTAGTGTACAAAGAGGAGGAGAGAGAAGGAGGAAATGAGGAGGAGGAGTGCATAAATTATTCAGGTTGAGCTTCCTTCACTGGTGGAGAATGGAAATTATGAGAAATCCAGGCTTATTCATCTTATAAGCGTCAGCTGTCGCGCTGTCAGTCGACAGGGTGTACGCTTATCGGTGATGATGCCACCAGTGCACTGAAAACCCGCTCGGACAAACACGGTAGCGGCAGGCAGGCCAGAACCTCCAAGGGTACAGCGCCAGTTTCGTGCCACATGTCCAGCTTTGAAACCCAGTAGTTGTAGGGAGCTGTGTGATCATTTAGGACGATGGTATGGTCAGCTACGTACTCCCTCACCATCTTTCTGTAAAGATCAGCCCACTCTGCCAGACTGGGGACAGGTGACAGTGTCTTGCTGGGGTGACATAAACTGGCAAAGCCTTGTAAAGCGTACCCTTGCCAGTGCGGACAAGCTGCCTGTCGCCTACTCTCCTCGCTAATTGTCCCGCAGAATACGCCCTCTGCCGCTAGCCTGTCAGAAGGGAAATAGTGTTTCAGTATTGTGCACCAGGGCTGCTGTATTCATGCATTCTCACATCTCTTTCCTCTCCAGGGATGAGAGTGGAAAGATTTTGCTTGGTACCGTGGGTCCAGGAGAGTGAATACCCAGTAATCGGTGCTGGAATAAATTCTTTGAACGCGAGGGTACGGGATAGGCAGCTAGCATGAAAATCTGCCATATGCGCCAGATTCCAAGCGCAAGAATTTCACTCCTCCTCACGGCCATGACTGCCATTTCCTCCTCCTCCAACTCCTCTTCTTTGCCCATTACACCTGAACAGTGAAGGGACTGAAAATGGTCCTCTTTGTCTCGCCAACATTCTCCTCCCTCCTCCTCCTCCAGGGTGCCTTGGTGGCTATCAACAAGGGAATCTTCTTCCCCCGTCCTTGTGACGAGCGCAACAGCTTCCGACTTCAGACTTGCCCAGAGCTGGACTGACCTGAGCTACCAGTTCTGGTGCTGGAAGCTTGACCATCTGCAGTCTACAATCGCTCTGCGCTGCTGGTAAACTCGGATAAACATGGTTAATGTTGAATTCCACCTGTGGGCACGTCGCACAACAGTCGGTGAGCGGGCAGTTGGGCGGCGCTGCGCTGCCCTGAGAGTGGAGCATCTGTGCTGGACTTCCTGAAATGCGCACAGATGCGGGCACCTTCGTGAGCAAATCAGACAGATTGGGGTATGTCTTGAGGAAACGCTGAACTATAGATTAACACATGGGCCAGGCATGGCACATGTGTCAGTCTGCCAGTTGCAGAGCGCCACAGGTTACGGCCGGTGCACACACAACCATGCCTGGCTTCAGGTTCAGCGGTGCCAGCCACAGATCAGTCGCGCCGTATGCCCTGTAATAATCTTGGGCGGTGTGCCTTTTATGCCTAGGCTAGCAGTTCGAGCACCGCCTGCTGTGCGCTTAGCGAGGCACTGCTGCTGTGCCTAGAGCTACGACTGATAGCGCCATGCCCACGGATGGTAGATTCGAGGAGGAGGAGGGTGGGAGGAGGGAGGCATAGTAGGCTGAGACCTGGACCGAGGTAGGCCCCGCAATCCTCGGCGTCGGCAGTATATGACCAGCCCCAGGGTCAGACTCGGTCCAGCCTCCACCAAGTTAACCCAATGTGCCGTCAGCGATAATAAGTGGCCTGCCGGCCCACTCGTCCACGTGTCCTGGTCAGGTGGACCTTGTCAGAAACGGCGTTGGTCAGGGCACGGAGATGTTTCTGACACCGTGCTGTGCAGGGCTGGGACGGCACACGGGAAAAGTAGTGGCGGTGGGGACCGAAATACCGAGGGGCGGCCCCGCCATGAGTTAAGGCCTCGGTCTCTACAGCCTATAGGCGCATCTCCAGGCTAAGCAATCTTGGAGATGTGGACTTAGGGCTTGGGTGGGGGGGTTGCCCTTACCTTCCTTTGCTCAGCGTCTGGGGTATGGAGAGCTGAACGCTGGTGGATGCTGGAGGATCGTGGAGGCGAAGATGGGGTTTTGTTCCAGCCTGGGCAGGTGCTATTGGGCCAGGGGAAGGAGCCGTGGTGTGCACGGCCGGAGGTGAACGGGCTGGTGCCTGAGTGGGGTGTTAGCATGCAGATTGCCTGCGCATATGGTGGTAGTTAAGCTAGTAGTGGTGGAACCCCTGCTGATCTGGTTTGGCAAAGGGTGGCACACCACAGTCCGTCGGCTCATCCGTGTTCCTTTAAGAACCTCCAGACCTGAAAATCCAGCCCTCGGCCCGGGAGCCCTCGCCACGGGCAAGTGACACATTGGCCTGATGCACCGTCTGGCCCTGCCTCTCCGTCTGGCCCCACCCACTGTCTTCCAACCTGTTTTATGCAAGACTCCCTCCTCTCAGAAGCACTGTGTTCACCGGCTTCAACCCAGCTTGGGTCTGTCACCTCATCATCCTCCGATCCCTCAGTCTTGCCCCTCGGACTCCTGCCCTGACAACAACTTCACCACTGTCTGACAACGTGTCTCCCTCATCGTCCGACACCTCTTTAACACTTCTTCCATACGTGAAGTATGCATCATCCCACAGACGCGACTGGTGGAAAACTGGGCATCGGAAAAAGCTCAGCAGCAACAGGACAAGTGGTTTGTGACTGGGGAAGGGTCCAGAAACAGTTCCTCAGAGTTATGCCGGTTCAAATGCCAAATTTTTGGGAGGGGCAGAATGGGGGGAGGAAGGTGGGTGGAGGAGCTGGAGGGTGCCGATTCGGTGACATGGGTGGACTGCGTGGAAGACTGACTGGTGGACAAATGGCTGAAGCATTGTCGCAATCCACGACATCAAACTCTTCGCACTGTTCTGGCCTCAACAGTGCCTACCACGAGTCCCATTAACTTAGACATGAACCTAGGGAGTGTGCTCTGCGGCGTTCCCCTGCTCCCCCATCACATCAGGTGCAGGTGGTGTCTCCACCACGCCCAGGACCACGGCCTCGAACCCTGCAGTAGTTGGACGCACCTCACGTCCCCTCGTCCTCTACCCCTAGCCCTCGGGTTATGAAGTTGAATGAAACCTTCAAATTTAAAGATAAGTAAGACTGAAAAAAATTTTTTGTGTTTTTTTTTTTTTTTATCCTATTGCTATGCTGTATGGCTATGTTTCGAAGCCTATCCGACAAGCATCACTATGTGCTTTTGCAAGATGAGTTTGAGCATAAATGAAAAATAAAAAAAAAAAAATAAATGGCAGACTCTGCTAATTAATCAAACCCTAATAAATTGTCCCACTTCGGTCTTTGAGCGTGGATATGCGTCATAAGCAGCTAAACACAACGGTCGCAGTCTACAAAATTCTCCACATATGGTAGTATAGTGCACAAGCAAGGACAGCCCAGCCCAAGGAAACAGAAAAAAAAGATATAACGCTATTGTAGGCCTAAGTAAGCCGTTGGAGGTTCTCCTATGGCTATTTTCTAGCCAAGATGAAAGAACACGGCTTGCAGATGAGCTTGAGTTATAAAAAATAAACGTAAAAAAAAAATAAATGGCAGACTGCCTGCATAATGAATCAAACCCCTAATAAATTTCCCACTTGGTGTTTGAGGTGGATATGTGTGTCACTAAGAGCTCAAAACAACGGTACGCAGTCTCCCTAGCAAATTCCTCACAAATAATGCTGTACTAGCTGCAAATAAAAAAAAAAAGGTATAACGTTATTGTAGCCCTAAGAAGGGTGTTGGGTTCTTGTAGAATCACTCCGACGAACACATTCTAATAGAACACCTAACGCTTTCCCTGACCAGCAGAGCTCTCTCCCTAGCGGCGTCCAGACACAGAATGATCCGAGCAGCAGCAGGCGGGGCTAGCTCATTCCAGGGTCACTGATCTGGCCAGCCAACCAATGCTATCGACGGGTAAGGGTACCACGTCAATGCTGGGTGGAGTGCAGAGTCTCCTGGCTTGAGATGGCTCTGTTTCTGGCCGCCAAAAAGCAAAACGGCGGGAGATGCCATTTTCTGAGCGGGCGAAGTATTCGTCGAGCAACGAGCAGGTTTCGAGTACGCTAATGCTCAACGAGCATCAAGCTCGAAGTAGTTGTTCGCTCCTCTCTATTTACCCAGCCCAGATTTACGTGTGAAACCCACATAGTTTTATACAGTGATTTTCGCTGAATTGAAAATTACACTGTCAGTTGTGGGTTATCTGTAAACGCACATTGCAAATAGGCTTTTGGGGGGGGCTCTAGATTTAAAGCAGATTTACGTGTCAAATCCATAGTTGTACAGTGATTTTCGCTGAAATTTCACTGTCAGTTGGGGGGGTATCTGTATAACGCACCTTGCAATCCCTTTTGGGGGCTCGGAGTTTACTGCCAGATTTACGTGTGAAATCCACGTAGTTTTAGACAGTGATTTTTGGCTGAAATTACACTTTTCAGTTGTGGGGGGTATCTGTATAAGCCACATTGCAATATTTTTTTGAGGCTCTAGTTTACAGCCAGTTACGTGTGAAAATCAAGAGTTTATACAGTGATTTTCCGATTTGAAATACACGTCATTGTGGGATCTGTATAACGCAATTGCAATACCTTTTGGGGGCTCTAGGTTACAGACAGATTTTACGTGTCAAACCACATAGTTTATACAGTGATTTTTCGCTGAAAGTTTCACTGCAGTTGTGGGGGTATATGTATAACGCACATTGCAATACCTTTGGGGGCTCGACTCTAGTTACTGCAAGATTTACGTTGTGAAAATCCACCGAGTTTCCCAGTGATTTTTTGGCTGAAAGAAATTGAAATGACACTTCAGTTGTGGGATATCTGTATAACGCACATGCAAATATTTTTTGAGGCTTCTAGTGTAACAGCCAGGTTACGTGTGAAATCCACATAGTTTATACAGTGAATTTTCGCTTGGTTGATGTGCTGAAATTACACTGTCAGTGGTGGGGTATCTGTATAACGCACATTGCAATACCTTTTGGGGCTCTAGTTTACACCATATGACGTCTCAAATCCACATAGTTTTACAGTGATTTTCGCGTTGAAATGACACTGTCAGTTGTGGGGTATCTGTATAACGCAATTGCAATACCTTTTGGGGGCTCTAGTTTAAGCCATATTTACGTGTGAAATCCACATAGTTTATACAGTGAAATTACACTGTCAGTTGTGGGGGTATGTGTTGTATAACGGCAATTGTAATACCTTTTGGGGCTCTAGTTTACAGCCAGGATGTTACGTGTCAAATCCACAAAGTTTATAAGTGATTTCGTTGAACATTACACTGTCAGTTGTGGGTTATATGTATAACGCACATTTGCAATACCTTTGGGGGGCTTAGTTTACAGCCAGATTTACGCTTGTCAAATCCACGTAGTTTATACAGTGATTTTCTCGGAAATTACACTGTCAGTGTGGGTTATCTGTATAACGCACGTTGCAATAATCCTTTTGGGGGGCTCTAATCTAGTTTACAGCCAGATTACGTGTCCAAATCCAATAGTTTTAAACCACTATTGTCAGGACAGAAAGGTGGCAGGTGGAGCAGGCAGAGACGGTGGCAGCACAGTAAGGGGGTGTCGCAGCAGGGGGTGACTCAGTGAGGCCAGAACTGCCGTTGTCATCTATGGCAGTGGTGATCAACAACCCAAAGGTGTTGAATGGTTGGGACTAGGTGTCAGACAATTCCTAATAACATAAAAATCTGACAACCCCAGCCAAGAGTCTGTAGGTTCCTCTGATGCAACAAGTAGTTTGGCAGGCCCAGGAGCAGGCAGCGGCCCTCACCTGTCCTCAACACAGGCTCTGTCCTTCCGTTATCGCACCAGAGATGCTACTAAGTAGTCTGGGCATCGCGACCACTATCACAAAGTGTTTGAGGACAGTCAGCAGCTGCTTTGCAGTGAAAGGTTGGTTGTTTGAAGACTTCCGCTTTCTCCTGCAGTAGGCAGCTGTGACATACTGACATTGGTAAGGAGAGAATAGAAGCAGAGTGACCGGAGAAAACGCAACTTGACGATGATGTAGCCAATTGCACTTGGGAGCCGGGTTCTGTTGTGTGTAGCAGGGGATTCATCATCGTCGGGCGCAGAGGTGAGTGTTAGCTTGAGGAGCAGGCAGCAAGTCGCTACTGTGGGGACGTGTGAGTCAGCAGGCGGGGGCAGCATGCAAAGATGGGAGCCAAACGTCCGCTGGGGCACAAGTCCCGATTCACCAGGCCCAAATAAGCAGGCACAGGGCTCAGCAAGGCAGAGGCAGTGTAGTGATCAGTGTGCAGAGTTGTTGGTGGTAAAACACCACCTCAGCGGTGTGGCCGTGTTTTGTAAAGCACACCAGAGCCGAGCGTGGGATATGTCGCTTTGCGTTGCAGAAAGTGAAGCGTGGCCAGAGGAGCTAACCTTGGCACCACGGCACCTCTGCGCCAACACATGCAGCGTCACCAGCCAATGGCCTGGGAGAAAGCAAGAAACGGGTTGCAGATGCGGTCCATCCGCAGGCGCAGCAACAGCAGCAGCACCTAGTGGCAAAATCGTCTTGGTCAGGCACTGGAGAAGGAGATAGTGGAGGGAGACTATATCTCATGGCAACATGAGTCCGTTGGGGGCATGAAACGGAGGGATGAGTGAGGGAGGACATTGGAGCACAAGCAGGTATGGGCCATTTGTGGTTTTTCTACTCAGGAGAGGAGGAGCAAGAAGAGCATCCGGAGGAGGTAGAAGCGATGCAGAGGACCTCAGAGCACCATTGGCAGATACTGTGGATATGGAGACCGGGAGTCCCTCAGAGTCACTGCGCAGATGGCCGCAGCAGTGCTTTGCCTAAAGAGTGACGGCCAAATGTAAACATCGCGGCATAGGGATGACTTTTGGCTCTCTCCACCCTCTGGGGACCATCGCTACGGTTCCAAATGGTGACTTTTTTTCATGCTGCTTGAGAGGAAGAAACAACTGGCATACTACAGAGAAATTACTGAGAACAGGTGGTTGCTGCCTATGTGAGCCATTGTCCATCCTCTGTCAGGTCTGACCGGGGATTTACTGGCAGTCATTGTCTCACATCTACTACACGGCTTGCTGTGGGGGTATGGGGGGTGTAGGAGCAGCAGTTAGCAGTTCCATCAACAGTCGTTCAAGTTTGGATTCCTTAAGGAGAATTTCCTTCACCCGCCTAGCAAGGAGGGTAGCCCGCACCAGCAGCAGCAGCAGAACCAGGGAATGAAAGCAGACCTGCACTAGCAGGGGGGTGGCCTACTTGACGACAGCACTTTACCAACTGAGGTAGGGATCCCATGGACCAATGGGCAGCCAAAACTTGATGCGTTGGCCGCAACTGCGGGAATACAGTAGAGAAGCTGTCCTGCCGGCCAGAAGTGTGGCATCAGAGAGGGTGTTCAGTGCAGGGGGGGCCATCGTTACTATCCAGGAGAACCCGCTGTGTCCATCCGTAATGTGGAGAGACTGACCTTTGTCAGGATGATCAGGCTTGCGATCGGCCAGGATCAGGATTCACACTCACCAATTGCCTAATGCATCCGACTGATCAGCCATGACGTCTCCCCCAAACGTGGAGGAAATGAGTCGGGGTTCTAACTACCGACTAATACTATGCTGATGCTGCCACTGCATGATGCCACACATCTGCCTGCAAGTTGCACCATTGCCCCGACCATCTTTACCACGGGGCTGGAATTACCGCACCTCCACACTATGCAGGCTTCCTACTGCTTCTGATTGTCACCTTCACACTATATCATTGTGCCACTTCTGGGACTCCTGCTGCGCTGTTCTATACCGCCTTCACACTAATCATTGTTATGCCACTCGCGTGCTCCGCTGTTCTGATGCCACCTTCACAACTATTATGATTTTGCCCATCTGCGGGGCTCCGGCTGCGCTGATGCACCAACACACTATATCATTGTGCCACTCTGTGGGCTCCTCCTCTGCTCTGATGACAACCTTTTCCACTATATCATTGTGCCAGTCTGCAGGCTCCTGCTGTGCTGCTTTTTAATTGCCACCAACACCATATATCATTGGCCCCTCTGGCGGGCTCCTGATGCGGCTTCTGATGCCGCCTTCACACTATATCATGTGCCACTCTGCAGGCTCCTGATGCCTGCTGCTCTGATGCCACCTTCACACTAGATTGATGTGCCAATCTGCGGGGGGCTCTTGCATGCTTCTGTGCCACCAACACACATATATCATTGTGCCACTCTGCTGCTCTTGCTGCTTCTGTGTGCCACCTTCACACTATATATTGTGACACTCTCTGCAGGCTTCTGCTATATCATTGAGCAGTCGTGGGGATCTCCTGCTGCTGCCTACTGATGCCTACCTTCACCATAGATCGTGTGCGTGTTGGCCACTATGGCGGGTCCTGCTGCTGCTGACTTTGATGCCACCAAACACACTATATCATGTGCCACTCTGCAGGCCTCCTGGTGCGTCTGATGCCCACCTTCAGACTATATCAGTGTTGGTGCCACTCTGTGGGCTCTCCGCTGTTGCTACTGATGCCACCTTCACACTATATCATTGTGCCACTCTGCGGGGCTCCTGCCTGTGCTTATGATGCCACCAACACAATATATCATTGTGCCACTCTGCCGCTCTTGCGCTTTCTGATGCCTCCAACACACTTATATCATTCTGTGCCACTCTGTGGGCTCCTCCTGCGCTGCTGCTGACTGATGCCCACTTTCACACTAGATCATTGTGCCACTATGCGGGCTCCTGCTTGCTGCTGTACTGATTGCCACACACCTATATGATTGTACCACTCGTGCGGGGCTCCTGCAGCTTCTGATGCCACCAACACACTATATCATGTGCCACTCTGTGGCTCCTCATGATGCGTCGTGCTATGTTGCACACCTTCACACTATATCATTGTGCCACTCTGCGGGCTTGCTGCCTGCTTTTGGATGCCCCAACACACTATATCATTGTGCCACTCTGACCGCTTTTTGCTGCTTCTGATGCTACATCTCCTTTATGTTCTTTATTTATATCCTTTGCTCTCAACTTCACACTAGATCATTGTGCATCTTTGATGTTAGTAGTGGGCTTTCTTGCCCTCAGCTCCAGTCCTTCGGAGCTGGCACAGACGTTACCGGTCAGGCTGAGTTCCCGCTCGCTTATTGGGGGAAGCTGGCATATCGTAAGTGCACATGGAGTGAAGAGGTGAAGCGATTATTTACAGCTGCGGCTGTCACTGAGTGTCATACTAAAAACAGCATTGTTAGAAGACCAAACCACGGAATGCCTGTTTTTAAAATGATTTGTTGATTCGATTCGGTTCGAACGAATTTATTGAAAAATTCGGCGAATCGGGACGAAACAAATTGTAATTAATAAATAAATTCGACAAATCTAGTTTTCACATCACTGGTGTGCCCTTGTTCAGAGATAAATACGTGGGGTTCTTGCCTTATAAATGGGCATTGGGACCAATCAGTTCCTGTGTTGGCAAAAGTCAGAGGGATATTGGGGCAGATTTTAATTATCCCGGTCCGTTCGCTTCCAGCGCGCGTTTTATTCTGCGTGGATTCGGGTCCGGCCGGAGATTCAGCAAGGTAGTTCCTCGCCGTCAACCAGGTGGCACTGCTGCGCTGAAGAGCATCTAAACGCGGCTGGAGTTCACCGGGCTTGGGCTGAGGAAGGTAAGTGCGTCCCAAGCGACACATTTCTTTTTTTAAATGCGGCGTTTTCTGAATCGTTGGGTTTTCGCGCGGGGCAACGCCGCCCGATTTACCGTCGCATGTGCAGCCGGCGGCCGAACTGCGACAAAATCCGATGCGATGCGCCAAAATCGCGGGGCAGGCAATATAGGGGAATCAGCGCGCAAATCGGATACATATTTGGGTTAAAACTTCAGGAAAACGCCGCTCGGGGCCCTTAGTAAATGACCCTTGTCGTTTATTAATGTTTTATGTGTATTTATAATTATATGACTTTAGGGCAAAGGGGGTGGTGGTAGGTGGTAGGTGGTTTGTGTATAATTTGAATTTAGGTTTTTTTTATTATCATTTTTATAACTTTTTTAAATGTGTTACTATTTTCAGACCCCCTAGGCTACTTTAAAACCCTAGGTCAGTGGTGGCAACCTCTGGCACTGGTGCAAGAGGTGTCACGCAGAGCCCTTTCGGTGGGCACTCAGGCCATCACCAGAGAGACTCCCAGGGGTTTTTCCGCAGTCCCAGATAGACCAGGACTTGCTCTGCACAAATCTATTTTAAAATGACAGGCTACTGGGCCACTGGAGGAGTGAAGGTGCGGAAAGATCTGGATTATCATTGTAGCTCCTGTTCCGGCCTGATATTCTTCCTGTTTATGGAAACCTGGAGGGAAGCTACAATGATAGTCCAAAATTCTTCTATTTTCAGATTATTGGTGTCCTCAGGGTGCCAGGTATCAATTGAAAGCTGTGACAGAAAGGAATATAAATCACAAATTAAATTTCTGTGTTGGCGCTTTGCGATAAATAAGTGGGACTGGTTGTAGTGGGCACTCGTTCTAAAATGGGTTCCCCATACTGCCTAGGTTGTCTGATGATCCTACCGTATACTGCCAACTACCAGTATGGGCAGTATATGGGGTTTTTTTATCCTCATTTTTATAATATGCAATTGCAAGTAAAACGAGACAGCCGGGTCGTTTGTAAGACCCGAGGCGTCACAGCAATGGAGCGCCACTCCCAATTGACGTCCAAAGCTGAGGCAAACGAGTGGGATGGATAACACCCGCGATATGCAGCAAAGACTTACAGGCTTTATGGAGAGGGCTCAGTCCTGTCGAGCCATCGAAATGACCCAACATGGGGTTTTTAAAGGTTGTCATATGCAACCGATACAGATTGAAGGATTGACTAGTAGTACTTAGCCCTACTTCTCCTAGCTGACCTGTGTTTTTGATAAATGTGGGTCATAGTTCAAGAAGCATCGATTGGCTACAAACATTTTTTGTACCTAGCTAAAGAAAAATAAAATAACAAACACAAAAACAACCTTTTTAAATTGTACTGCCTAAGTATTATGCGAGACAGGCATTCAGGGACCAAATTCCAGTTGTGGAATGTGCCATTATTGGCCCTTTGTCATGCAGGTAAACAGGACAGTTGCATCTTTTCAAAATCATTCAAACTGTTCGTATTCATACAGTCCTAGTGGAACACTATTCAGACAAACATATTCATTTTTGACACATGGCATTTGTTGTCAAGGGCAAGGTCTTTCATCATGGCCCCTGGATAACTCTGAAAGAGTCACAGCAAGAGATACATTCTTGACCATAGATATGGCCTCTGATAATGGAATTCCTCAGTATATGGGGAACAGAAGAATGCTAACAATAGGAACAAAAAGGTAAAAAAAAAACTGTTAAACTAGATGTAATAAAACATTTTTTTACATTTTTAGATATGGAAAGTATTTATGATTCAAGTAATGGCACTGGTTATTTGTTATATGTACAACGATAACTATATTGTTTCTGTTCATAAACCCACATCGTTCAATATGCAGAATTACCAAGAGAGAATTTGGATTGCGATGGTAGTAAAATTCTTTGTATTCGTCCATCCAAACTTCAGCAAGCCCGCACACTATTAACCACCGCTTTACTACGGCGTATATTGGAGGTAGTCTTGGATAGAGTGCTACATTTCTGGGGGGACCAGGGGACCTCAATAGTTCCAACCACACTGCCATATCTGTAACATAAGCAAAAAAACATTACAAACAAATAGATACATGAGGGCAATTTTTTGCTCTTTTACTTACATTTGTTTATACTTAATAATCATTTATGGCAAGAAAAAACTAAATGTTAAAGAAAATGAAGGTAATGTTTATTCTGATGACCACAGAAACCGTACCATTTCTTTCATATAAGACAAAATCATTACTAGTACAAATTATGGGATTCTGATATGCAATGCCCCCTCCCCACAATTTAACCTTAGGTTACTAAGACATCACATCCCATTCAGTCTGCCTGTTTGCCTTGGTAAAGATCCAGTTTATGTCCATTGAGACCACTTCAACAAGGTTTGATTGTCTTCGTTAACACCTTGAGGAAAAGTGTGCTGCCCGTGTGACAGATGGTAATGCTCTCCATGGACCATAACACCAGATCATTTGCTCAAGAAAAAAGTAAATGGCTTTCTCTCAAACCTGCCTGTGGGAAATAATTAAAGTAGTCATAGATTTCTCGGATGACAACTGAGAGTGGGCTACAGGAAGAAAGAAGAAGGCTGCAACACAGAAAAATGTAAACCAAAGAGACTTGATTCAGAGAGGAAAAGACAAGAAGCAGATGATGTTCTGTCGTGGGCAAGGATACTGGGTTACGGTGACTGTGGGAAAGTGAGTCTGGTACCTAAATCCAAACAATTATACACATTGGGGGACGGGACAAAAGCAGAGGCTTTCTGTTCCCATCCATTCTCGTTAAATTGAGGGTAGTTAGATAAGGATTATTATAGCTGTGTGGGGTGTGGTTTGCATGCATTGTAGGGTTTTTGTGGTTACTGTGTTTTAACAGTGCATACTTTTAGGTGGTAATAATATTTTTAATATTAACCTTGAGGTGGTAAATTATAGAGTACAACACGAGCCTAGAAACAGAAGATATAGGAATATTGTAAAAGTAACAAAAAAAAAAAAGGAAGGTAGTGTGATATTAACCGTTATACGGAATAATAATTGATAGAACTACAGAGCCCTTTCACAACTCCATAGAGACAAGAGCACGGAGCAGGAAGTGGTTACTAAAACAAAAAACTTTGCAGGAGATTTATAGACGTGTTCTAGTTGACAAAAACTGTTCTAGTTACTTTGCAAGCAATCAGAGCTCAGCCTTCTTTCCCACCAAGGCGTAAAGCTGAGCTCATATTGGTTGCCATGAGCAACAGCATAGTTGTCTTTTTGGGAGCATCTTATTGAAGCAAGCCATTTATAATATTGTGCGGATCCAAGAGGGGCAGTGCACAGGAGAAAATTATTTTTCTAAATGAAAAGATAAAATACATAATCACCTGTAGACCTGCTACCTTTTGTGTTAGGCATTTAAAAACAATATGAAAAATAATTACACTCTAAAGGAAAAATTTCTATGTTTTCTCCTCCCATTGACTGTCCAGCATCATAAGATCCCAGATATGCAAAATACTTCGTGTTTACTAGAGAAAAATCCCACCAGCCATGGTTGGGGAACTGAAAATAAGTGTAAACAATTATTTAACAAAATCAATAATCTCCTGTTAATATCTATTTCAACTAATTAATGTACACAATTCAGTATTACCACCAAAGTATCTCTACTGAAGAGTTCAAAGTGAAGAAAAGGCATTTTTCTATAGCAATAGTCGTCCTCAATGAAAGGCTATGCTTGTAATCTAGGACTCTTATATACAGGGGTAACCGGTTATTTAGCGTGCGACAAGTGTAAGCAAAATAACCAGTAGAGGGCTTCCATAAGACTTGATAAGCAACACTAAGAAAAGGGGGAAATGAGGGCTCTCTTTTTTGCCGGAGGAACATTGCTGTTGCGTCAAGAATAAGGAAAAAATGGATGTCGCATTATTTTGAACACAATTCATAGGACCACCCAGCACCCGCCCACCCCTGTACAATTGGTAACACTACCACTGCCCCCAAGCAAGGGACTGCATCCTGCCGTAAAGTACTCTACGGAAAACAAGAGATATGGTACAAAAAGATGGCTGTGCACAGTACAGAGGGCACTGTATAATCCATGTGCTATACAAGTTGCAGGTTCATGCGTGGATCTATTTCTTTGATCAAGAGGCGTTGATCAAGGCCTCTTATTTGGTCTCAAGAAGGACCCAGTACTTCTGATGTCACCGTATTGTACCAGCGGCAACATTTACCCGGGCGAGGTACCCAAAACTGGAGGACGAGGAAGGACACACAAAAAGAGCACAAATGGGAAAGAAAGAACCACAATTTTATCAAGTGTGACACCTGTCCTGAAAACCTGGCCTCTGCCATGGAAGAATGCTTATAGAATCCCATTCAGTGCATTACAGTATAAGTATTTACCTGGTTACCACCTCCTTATACCAATCTGCTTGCCGAACATTTCCACCAACATTATAAACCCAACCACCACACTACTTGATGTTCCCTCCACATCCTGCCTCATGTCCCTACAGAGTTATATCCACATGTGGGGTTATTTCTGTTCAGGAGAAAATTGTTGAACATTCGGTGGAGCGATTTCTCCGCTTGTCCCTTGTGGATTTCCAGCAAATGAGGGAAAGGGGAAATAGTGATTGAATTTTTGATGGAAAATATAAATTTTTTCATTTCAGCCCAAATTTGGAACACCGTGGGTCCAAATACTCATTATACCACCTTGATCAAATTCTCTGTAGGGTGTGTATTGTTGTTTCCAAAAATGAGTCTTTGGGGGATTTTTCACGTAATGGTACTCAGGGGCTCTCTAAATGCATCATGGGCCACTGAAAACCTATGGTGCGTCGAATTGCCGTCAAAGGTCCTTGACAGAAGTTTCTATCCAACATGTGGGGTATTTCTGTGTTCAGGAGAAAAGTTGAACACAATTTCTGTGGAACAATTTTTCTTTTGACCCCTTGTGGATGCCAAAAAATGGGGAAAAGTGGACTTTTGATAAAATCTCTGAAGGGTGTAGTGTCCAAAAAAAGGGGGTTCATATGGGTGGGAGGTTTCACTGTAATGGTACTTCAGGGGCTCTCAAATGTATAGTAACATAAAGGTATTCCAGCGAAATCTACTCGCAAATAATCTTGGTTGTGCTCCTCATTTCTAGGCCCTGCTGTGTGCCCAGTACAACAGTGTTGGTATTTTATCCACTGAGGATGTGATAGATATTTGAAATAAAAAAAAACATTTACCGATAAATAAAACTTATAGGTACAGGTTTCTTAAAATGGGGTCATTCAAGCGGGGGTTTTCTCTCATGTACGCCTCTTATAGTCACATCAAATTTAACTAGTCCTGTCGATTTTCACAAAAATCTGAAAAATCACTGGTATAGTTACTTATAAGCTCCTAGCTCCTAAAAGAGTATAGAGATGTTTAAAACATTGCTAAAATAAAATAAGACTTTATGTCCAAGAAATTTCAAGTTTGAAAATATAATTTTTTCTAAATTTTCATTTAAATTTCCATGTTTTTTCATAACAAACGCAAAAGTTATCACTGGAGAGGAAAAGCGAACACATACTCGTCCGAGCTTGTGCTCGTTCGAGCATTAGCGTACTCGAAACTGCTTTGCTCGGACGAATACTTGCTCCGCTCGAGAAATGCACTCCCGCCGTTTTGCTTTTGGCGGCCAGAAAAGAGCCAATCACAAGCCAGAGAGACTCTGCACTCCACCCACATGATCGTACACCGTAACGTCGATGCAGTGGTTGGCTGGCCAGATCAGGTACCCTGGAAGACTAGCCCCTGCTGCGCTGCTCGGATCATTCTGTGTCTGGAGCCGCTAGGGAGAGAGCTGCTGCTGGTCAGGGGAAAGCTTTAGGCTGTTCTATTAGAATAGTGTAGGCAGGAGTGATTCTACAAGAAACCCAACAGCCCTTCTTAGGGCTACAATAACGTAACATGTTTTTTTTTTATTTGGAGCTAGTACCATATTGTGAGGAATTTGCAGGGGGACTACTACCGTTTTTGTTTAGCTCTTAGTGACACACAATCCACCTCAAACACCAAAGTGGGAAAAATTTATTAGGGGTTTGATTTCAAATTAGGCACAGTCTGCCATTTAACTTTTTATTTTACGTTTATTTTTCATTAACTTAAGCGTATCTCATTGGCATCAGCAGGTGTGCTTTCATACTTGGCTAGAAAATAAGCCATAGGAGAATCCAAACGTACTTAGGCCTACAATAGCGTTATATATTTATTTCTGGTTGATCTGTGGTGGCTGTCCTTGCTGAGTGCATCTACTACCATATTGTGAGGAATTTGAGGGGGACTTGCACCGTTGTGTTTAGCTTAGTGACCACATATCCCACTCAAAACCGAAGTGGGAAAATTTATAGGGGGTTGATTTAAATAGGCACAGTCTGCCATTTACTTTTATTTTTAAACGGTTTATTTTTTAGTAACTCAGCGTCATCTCATCTGGCATAGCAGTGTGATTCATACTTGGCAGAAAATAGCCATAGGAGAATCCAAACGGCTTACTTAGGCCTACAATAGCGTTATATATTTATTCTAGACATGGAAAAATGTATAGATGTTGAAAAAGATACAAAGCCTGCAGCTCACCTTATGCAGCCGATTTATTATATAAGGCAGTTCCTCTTATGCGGTTTCCACTTGAGCCGTTTTGTGTGAACTAAACGGTGCCCGGGGTCCCTTGGACGCCAGTATGCCTGTGGCCGCTCCAGTGTAGAACTAGAGTAAAGGAAAATTCTGTGGATACAAGCATTGTGGTTGTTGATAAAAAGGAATTTATACTTTATTGGTTTACAAAAGTATAAAAATCAAGTATTTTCTAATGGAAAAAATCATGAAGCACAGAAAGTGCTATGTGCATATATAGTGCCTGTAAAAGATGCATGGGTGCAGACTACGCGTTTCGGGCGTAACCTTGTCTGTTGCCCTTATCATGGCTGTCTGCTTTGAGATGAAGCGTACGTCTTATGCAAAGTGGCAGGGGCAATGTGTATTAGCGCTTAAGGAATGACATGCGCATAGGTAGTAGTGAAGTGTTGGAGGGGCGTATGTTGTAGGGAGGAGGGTATGTTAGGTTAGAAAAAGTAACATGATTGTAATAAATTTCAGATTAGTAGAAGTACATAGTATCTGATCTATTGTAAGACCTTGTGGAGATGCGTTGTCTAATTAAGAATCCAATGTTATTTCTCTATTCCTGAATTTGTATGTTCTGTCTCCCCCCGTGATGGGGCCGTGACCTTTTCTATTGGGTAATGCGTCGATATGAAATATCTCCTGCATGCATATGAATAAAAATGTTTGGATAGACACGAGATGTTTCTGAGACCAGCCATCTTCTTTTATGTTAGTAGACATCCGTATGTGTCTGCTATCTTATTTTTAATGGACGTATTGGTGCTGCCTAATTACGTACGTTACATGAATACACGTGGTAAATATACAACATATTAGAGTTACAGTTAAGATGATGAATGTTATGATTTTTGATTTTGATCAAAAATGTTTGGTGTGGGGCCATATCTTTCATAGGTTGCATCTATTCTCACATGGGTTATTGAAAACCTTTTGTAGTTAACCATGTTGGTGATTGATGTGGTTATAGTGTATACATGATGGTGATGTCATAATACCACTATGGTTGTTTGTTTGGGTTACGGCCACGAAACGGCAGCCTTTGTCAAGTATAGCATATGATTTATCTCAGTGTAGGACCGGTTAAATATTTTTGATAATTATTTTATGATGTCATGATATCAATACTAAATGGTGTAGAAAGAAAAGAATAGCTGATCCTGAATTCATCATTGTTACAGTTTTATTTTTTGTGGTGTATTAGTGTTGTCGATCCATTTTTGTTCCACTTGTTTGCTGCATATGTCCAGTAATGTTTATGGTATCCTCTACTGTAAGTCGTCTATTATGTTTGTTTTCTTCTTGTTGTATAGAGTTAGTTGCTTTGAACTACGTTTGCCTTATGAGTCCCCAAGTGGCAAAGGTGTATAACATGATTGGGATGGTTACTTTCCGCATGATAATAGGGACTTGCCACTAATGGGGTTTTCTATATCAAGGCCGTATTAATTGAGTTAGTGCAATACATCCTTGTAGGAGGATGTCCAAAAATGAGTACCTCACTATTTCTGCATGTGTGTGTAAATCCAAATTGAAGTGTTGGTAGTAATGGTAACGGATAAAAGACTCCATGCACAGTGCGACCCCCTGCCCTTATTAAAATCATCTCTGTATCTTCCGTACCATAGAATTTGAGCATTGGAAGGGATTGACGCACTGTAAATGAAGCTCTCCTCCCATAGGGAGACATATATGTTGGCAAGAGGACGTTGAGAAAATGAGCCCATTGGGCAAACATTGTGTTTGAATGGAAATAGAAGGTATTGTTTTAAACGAAAAAATAGTTATTGGTTAATAAAAATTCTGTACGTAAAGGAATAGTCACTCAAATTCTAGATGTGTATAGTCTGGATATTTTTTTGAGGCATATTCAATGCTACGTGCCCTCTATTATGAGGTATGCATGTATAGAGGGCAGCAATGTCACATGTAAGCCAAGTGTAATGCTCTGACCACCCCATGTTAGACATGGTCTGTAAAGACTGTTTTTGAGTAATTGAAGAAGCCTGGTCTGTTTTCTTAACGATTGGCTGGAGTATCTGTCTATCCAATGAACTAATGCGTCTGTAATGGAACCTACACCCTGAGATATGGGGAGAAGTGGTAGGGGGGAAAGTTTGTTCTTATGTATTTTTGGGGTGGGCATGAATAATAGGTAGTCTTTGGGTTGTTTGGGAATCAAAAAATCAGATTGCATTCTACTTAGTACACCAAAAAGACACTCCCCACCTGATTAGGTTCGAAGTGTATTCACAATGTCACAGTGGGAATCTTCTAGTATCTTTTGATATACTGATTGATCCGACAAACATCTATTTATTTCCATTTCATATAGTATGCGGTCCAAAATTCCACTGCCCCTACCTATCTGCATTTTTAAGAAATTATATTTTTATTCTGTTGGAGGTCTTTGAGTGCCTATGTCTCATTTTGTTAATTAATTTGGCATTTTTAGCACGTTAGAGAAGTGTTTTCAAATCTCGCCCACTAGAGATGTTGGACAATGTCCTCTTATGTACGGGACATGACTGTGATTTAAAAAGTCCGGGGTCTGTTATCCGTTAATTATACCAACACCTTCAATTTGGCTTTACACACACAATGCAGAAAATAGTGATGATCCGTTCGGATCGGGTACCAATTTTTGGACATCCTGCCTACAAGGATTGTAGTGACACTAACTCGCGCAGGCCCCGCGAGATGAAGCCCCACCCCGAACAGCCCGGGACGACGACCCGGCCCCACCCCGGCCCACACAGCGACCGTCCCAGGGGCCCCCCCCAACCGCATTCGGGACCAGGAGACCCCCCGCAGGAAAGGGCAGGGCAAGACCACTACCAGACCGGGCATGCGGAGGCGCAGCGCCACAGTCACACAATCCCAATCATGTTATCCACAATTTCCACTTGGGGAAATCTACCGGGCAAAACGTAGTTGCAAGCAACGAACATCTCTACAAACAAAGAAGAAAAAAAAAAACATAAGAGAGCAAAGGGAACGAGCGGCGTGTGACGGAACGTCCGTAGTGAGGCAGGGAAGGCGGCCTTGGGTGAAGTGGGGAGACGCGGACAAGACCGAAAGCGGGGGCAGGCGCGGGGCGGGGGGAGCTGGGTCCACGGGCACAGGCGAGGGCGCGCGGGCCGAGTAGAGGCGAGAGGCGGGGCACAAGGATACCATAAACAGATTACTGGGACCTATGCAGCAAACAAAGTGAACAAAATGGATCGACAACACTAATTACCCAACACAAAATAAAACGAAAAATGATGATTCGATCAGCTAGTCTTTTCTACACCATTTAGTAAAGACTATCATGGACATCATAAAATAATAAAAAAAATTTACGGTCGGGTCCTACAACTATTGATAAATCAAAATGCGATGACTTGACAAAGGCTGCCGTTTCGTGGCACGTAAAACCAAACACCATAGGTGGTATGACATCAGCCACAGTATACACTAATAAACCACATCAATCACCAAATGGTTTAACTACCAAAAGGTCATACCCATGAGGAGGAAAATAGATGCAACTATGTAATATATGGCCCACACAAACAGTTTTTAATCATGTCAAAATAAAAAAATCAGAACATTCATACCATCATTAACTGTAACTCTAAATCTGTTGTATATTTAGCCACGTGTATTCCCAATGAACGTACAGTATGTAGCCAGAACCATACGTCCATTAAAAATAAGAATGCAGAACACATCGGATGCAATGCTACTAACATAAAAGAAGATGCTTGGTCTCAGAACATATTGTGTCTTCTATCCAAACCATTTTATTCACTATGCATGCAGGAGATATTAATATCTACGAATTAAAGCAATGAAAGGTCACGCCCCATCCACGGGGGGGAGAGCCAGAACATACAAATTAAAGGAACGAATAGAGGAACTACATTGGATTCTTAAATTGGACACGCGGATATCCACAAGGTCCTTAACAATAGATCAGATACTATGTACTTTCACTAATCATGAATTTATTAACATCTGGTTACTTTTTCTAACCTAACATACCTCCTCCTACACATACGCCCTCTACCACTGCACTACCTTATGCGATAGTCTAATTAGCGCTAATTACAATTGCAACCTGGACAATTAGCATAAGAAAGTACCTTCATCCTCAAAGCAGGACAGACATGAATAAGCGGGCCAACAGACAAGTTTCGCTCCGAAACGCGTAGGCTGCTACCAAGGCACTTTTTAACAGGCACTATGATCATGCACATACACTTTCTGTGCATTCATGATTTTTTTTTCCGTTGAAGAAAAACTTGATTTTTTTATAATTTGTATAAACCCACTAAAGTATATGCCTTTTTAATCAACGAACCACGAATGACTGGACTCCACAGGAATTTCCTTTCCATAATATATTTTATTTCTGGTTGATCTGCTGGTGGCTGTCCTTGCTGTAGTGCATCTACTACCATATTGTGAGGAATTTGTAGTGAGACTTGCGACCGTTGTGTTTAGCGCTTAGTGACGCACATATCCATCGCAAAGACCGAAGTGGGAAAATTTATTAGGGGTTTGATTTCAATTAGGCACAGTCTGCCATTTACTTTTTATTTTACGTTTATTTTTTCATAACTCAGCGTCATCTCATCTGGCATAGCAGTGTGCTTTCATACTTGGCTAGAAAATAGCCATAGGAGAATCCAAACGGCTTACTTAGGCCTACAATAGCGTTATATATTTTATTTCTGGTTGATCTGCTGGTGGCTGTCCTTGCTGTAGTGCATCTACTACCATATTGTCAGGAATTTGTAGTGAGACTTGCGACCGTTGTGTTTAGCGCTTAGTGACGCACATATCCATCGCAAAGACCGAAGTGGGAAAATTTATTAGGGGTTTGATTTCAATTAGGCACAGTCTGCCATTTACTTTTTATTTTACGTTTATTTTTTCGTAACTCAGCGTCATCTCATCTGGCATAGCAGTGTGCTTTCATACTTGGCTAGAAAATAGCCATAGCAATAGGATAGCATCGTTTGGTTTTAAAAACTAAAAAACACAAAAAAAAAAAAACACAAAAAAAAGTTAAAAAAAAATTAAAGTTATAACTTTCATTTTCAAAATGTTTAACCCGAGGGCTAGGGGTAGAGGACGAGGGCGGGGACGTGGGCGTCCAACTACTGCAGGGGTCAGAGGCCGTGGTCCTGGGCGGGGTGAGACACCACCTGCTGATGAGGGAGCAGGGGAACGCCGCAGAGCTACACTCCCTAGGTTCATGTCTGAAGTTAATGGGACTCGTGGTAGAGCACTGTTGAGGCCAGAACAGTGCGAACAGGTGATGTCGTGGATTGCCGACAATGCTTCGAGCAATTTGTCCACCAGTCAGTCTTCCACGCAGTCCACCCATGTCACCGAAATCGGCACTCCTCCAGCTCCTGCACCTCAGCCTCCTCCCCCCCAGTCTGCCCCCTCCCAGGAAAATTTGGCATTTGAACCGGCATACTCTGAGGAACTGTTTTCTGGACCCTTCCCACAGTCACAAACCACTTGTCCGGTTGCTGCTGAGCAATTTTCCGATGCCCAGGTTTTCCACCAGTCGCAGTCTGTGGGTGATGATGACCTTCTTGACGTAGTGGAAGAAGTGTGTAAAGAGGTGTCCGACGATGAGGAGACACGGTTGTCAGACAGTGGTGAAGTTGTTGTCAGGGCAGGAAGTCCGAGGGGGGAGCAGACTGAGGGATCGGAGGATGATGAGGTGACAGACCCAAGCTGGGTTGAGAGGCCGGGTGAACACAGTGCTTCTGAGACGGAGGAGAGTCCTCGACCAGAACAGGTTGGAAGAGGCAGTGGTGGGGCCAGACGGAGAGGCAGGGCCAGAGCAGGTGCATCAGCGCCAAATGTGTCACGTAGTGAAGATCCCGTGGCGAGGGCTCCCGCGCCGAGGGCTGGATTTTCAGAAGTCTGAAGGTTCTTTAAGGAAACACTGGATGACCGACGGACTGTGGTGTGCAACCTTTGCCAAACCAGGATCAGCAGGGGTTCCACCACTACTAGCTTAACTACCACCAGTATGCGCAGGCATATGAATGCTAAACACCCCACTCAGTGGCACCATGCCCGTTCACCTCCGGCCGTGCACACCACTGCTCCTTCCCCTGTGTCAGCTATAGCCCCTGCCAGGACCCTGGCACAAAAACCCCATCGTCGCCCTCCACCGATCCTCCACGCATCCACCACGTTCAGCTCTCCATACCCCAGACGCTGAGCGGAAACGGAAATATAGTGCAACCCCCCGCACACCCAACCCTTATATTCCACATCTCCGATTGCTTAGCCTGAGATGCTGCCCATAGGCTAGTCAGACCGAGGCCTTTCGCAACTCATGGCGGCGGCCGCCCCTCGGTATTCGGTCCCCAGCCGCCACTACTTTTCCCCGATGTTCCTCCAGCCCGGCACCAGCACGTGTCGACAACATCCATCCTAGTGCCCTGACCCACGCCGTTTCTGACAAGGTCCACCTGACCACGGACACGTGGACGAGTGGTGCCGGGCAGGGCCACTATATATCGCTGACGGCACATTGGGTTAACTCGGAAATATTTGGGTAACACTTCAGGAAAACGCGAATCGGGCCCTTAGTAAATGACCCCCATTGTGTTTATTAATTTTACTGTTTATTTATAATTATATGACTTTTAGGGAAAGGGGGTAATTTGAATTTTAGGTTTTTTTATTATAATTTTTTAAACTTTTTTTTAATTTTTACTATTTTTCAGACCCCCTAGGCTACTTTAACCCTAGGTCAGTGGTGGCTAACCTCTGGCACTGGTGCAAGAGGTGTCACGCAGAGCCCTTTCTGTGGGCACTCAGGCCATCACCAGAGAGGACTCCAGGTTTCTTCCTGCAGTCCCAGATAGACCAGGACTTGCTCTGCACAAATCTATTTTAAAATGACAGTGCTACCTGGGACTACTGGAGGAGTGGGAAGGTGCGGACAGATCTGGATTATCATTGTAGCTCCTGTTCCGGCCCTGATAATTCTTCCTGTTTATGGAACCCTGGAGGGAAGCTACAATGATCGTCCAAATTTCTTCTATTTTCAGATTTATTGGTGTCCTCAGGGTGCCAGTATCAATGAAAGCTGTGACAGAGAAGGAAGTATAAATCACAAATTACATTTCTGTGTTGGCGCTTTGCGATAAATAAGTGGGACTTGGTTGTAGTTTGGGCACTCGGTCTCTAAAAGGTTCCCCATCACTGCCCTAGGTTGTCTGATTGATCCTACCGTATACTGCCATACTACAGTATGGCAGTATATGGGGATTTTTCTCCTCATTTATTATAATATGCAATTGCAATTAAAACGAGACAGCCTGGGCTCTTTGTAAGACCCGAGGCTGTCACAGCAATGGATCGCCACTCCCCCATGACGTCCAAAGCTGAGGCAAACGATGGGATAACACCCGCGATATGCAGCAAAGACTTACCGGCTATGGAGAGGGCTCAGCCTGTGAGCCCTCTACATGCACCCAACATGGGGTTAAAGGTGTTGTCATATGCAACCTATACAGATTGAAGGATTAGTACTAGTAGTACTTAGCCCTACTTCTCCTAGTTTGCCCTGTTTTTGATAAATGTGGGCCATAGTCTTCAGAAGCACATTGGCTACAAACATTTTTGTACCTAGCTAAAGAAAAATAAAATAACAAACACAAAACAACCTTTTTCAATTGTAATGCTATAACTATTATCGGACAGGCTATGTCAGGGACCAAATTCCAGTTTTGGAATGTGCCATTATTGGCCTTTGTCCATGCAGGTCAACATGACAGTTGCATCTTTTCAAATCAATTCAAACTGTTCTTATTCATACAGTCCTAAGTGGAACACTACTTACAGACATAACATTCATTTTTGATACATGCATTGTTGTCAAGGCAAGGTCTTCTTATCCTGCCCCTGGTATAACTCTGAAAGAGTCACAGCAAGAGATTTACATTCTATGACCATAGATATGGCCTCTGATAATGGAATTCCTCAGTATATGGGGAACAGCAGAATGCTAACAATATGAACAAAAAGGTAAAAAAAAACTGTTAAACTATATGTAATAAAACATTTTTTTACATTTTTACTGATATGTAAGTTTATGATTCAAAGTAATGTCAATTGTTATTTATATGTTACAACTATTAACTATTATGTTTTCTGTTCATAAACCACATCTTCAATATTCAGAATCTTACCAAGAGAGCATTTGGATTGCGATGGTAGTAAAATTCTTTGTATTCGTCCATCCAAACTTCAGCAGCCCGCACACTATTAACCACCGCTTTACTACGAGTATATGGAGGTAGTCTTGGATAGACGTGTCCTACATGGGAACATGGGTGAACCTCAATAGTTCCACCACACTGCCATATCTGTAACAAAGCAAAAACATTACAAAAAATAGATACACGATGGGCAATTTTTTGCTCTTTTAATACATTTGTTTATACTTAATATATCATTTATGGCAAGCAAACACAGAAAATGTCAACCAAAGAGACTGTGATTCAGAGAGGAAAAGACAAGAAGCAGATGATGTTGTCTGTGGGCAGAGTATACTGGGTTACGGTGACTGTGGGAAAGTGATGTCCTGGTACCTAAATCCAAAATTATACACCATTTGGGGGGAAGGGACAAAGCAGAGGCTTTCCCTGTTCCCCTCCATTCTCTGTAATTGTAGGGATAGTTATGTGTAAGGATTATTATATGTGTGTGGGTGTGTGTTTGCATGCATGTAGGGTTTTGTGGTTACTGTGTTTTAACATTGCATACTTTTAGTGTGTTAATAAATATTTTTAATATTAACCTTGAGTGTGGTAAATTATAGAGTACAACACAGAGCCTAGAAACAGAAGATATAGAATATTGTAAAAAGTACAAGGAAGGTAGTGATATTAACCGTTATACGGCATAATAATTGATAGAACTACAGAGCCCTTTCACAACTCCATAGAGTACAAGAGCACGGAGCAGGAAGTGGTTACTAAACAAAACTTTGCAGGAGATTTATAAGACGGGTTCTAGTTGCAAAACTGTTCTAGTTGCTTTTTGCAAGCAATCAGAGCTCAGCCTTCATTTTCCCACACCAGGCTGTAAAACTGAGCTCATATTGGTTGCCATGAGCAACTAGAATAGTTGTCTTTTTGGGGCAGCATCTTATTGAAGCAGCATTATACATATTGTGCGGATCCATTGCACAGGAAAATTATTTTTCTAAATGAAAAAATAAAATAAATAATTCACCTGGTATCACCTGCTACCTTTTGTGTTAGGCATTTAAAAAAAATGTGAAAATCATTACTTACTCTAAATGAAAATTCTATGTTTTCTCCTCCCCATTCTGACATTCCAGCATCATAAGATCCCAGATATGCAAAATACTTCTTGTTTACAGAGAAAATCCCACCAGCCATGGTTGGGGAACTGAAAATAAGTAAACATTATTTACAAAATCAAATAATCTCCTGTTAATATCTATTTCAACTAATTACTGTACACAATTCAGTATTACCACAAAAGTATCTCTACTGAAGAGCTCAAAGTGAAAAGGCCTTTCTATAGCAAATAGTCTGTCCTCAAGAAAGGCTATGCTTGTAATCTAGGACTCTTATATACAGGGGTACGGTAGCGTGCGGCAGTGTAAGCAAAAACCAGAGAGGCCTCCATAAGACCTTGATAAGTCAACCACTAAGAAAAGGGGACATGAGGGCTCTCTGCCGTGAGAACATGCTGTTGGTCAAGTATAAGGACAAAAGGGATGTCCTTATTTTGACCACAATTCATAGAGACACCAGCACCGCCACCCCTGTACAAGGTACCACTACCACTGCCCCCAAGCCAGACTGCATCCTGCCGTAAAGTGCTCTACGGAAAACAAAGATATGGTACAAAAAGCTGGCTGTGCACATTGTACAGATGGCACTGTATAATTCCTATGTGCTATACCAATGTGCAGGTCATGCTGTATCATTTCTTTGCTCTCAAGAGGCGTTGATCAAGGCCCTCTTATTTGGTCATCAAGAAGGACCCAGTACTTCTGATGTCCCCCGTATTGTACCAGGGCAACATTTCCCTGGCGAGGTACCCCAAACTGGAGGACGAGGAAGGACACAAAAAAGATGCACAAAATGGGGAAAAGAAAGAACACAATTTATCAATGTGACACCTGTCCTGAAAAACCTGGCCTCTGCATGAAAGAATGCTTTAGAATCTATCATTCAGCTGCATTACAGTTATAATTTATTTACCCTGGTTACCACCTCCTTATACCCATCTGCCTTGGAACATTCCACCACCATAAACCCAACCACACACTACTTGTTCCCTTCCACGTCCTGCTGCGTGTCCCTACAGAAGTTTATATCCACATGTGGGGTATTTCCGTGTTCAGGAGAAATTGTTGAACAATTTCTGTGGAGCGATTTCTCCGCTTGTCCCTTGTGGATTCCAGCAAATTGAGGGAAAAGTGAATTTTTGATGGAAACATATAAATTTTTTCATGTTTCAGCCCAAATTTGGAACACCCGTGGGGTCCAAATACTCATTATACACCTTGATCAAATCTCTGTAGGGTGTGGTTTCCAAAATTGAGTCCTTTTGGGGGATTTTCACTGTAATGGTACTTCAGGGGCTCTCTAAATGCATCATGGCCACTGAAAACTATGTTGGTCCGAATTGCCTTCAAAGTGTCCTTACAGAAGTTTATATCCACATGTGGGGTATTTCTGTGTTCAGGAGAAATAGTTGAACAATTTCTGTGGAACAATTTCTTCTTTTGCCCCTTGTGGATGCCAAAAAATTGGGGAAAAGTGAATTTTTGATAAAATCTCTGAAGGGTGTAGTTTCCAAAATGGGGTCATATGGGGGGAGGTTTCACTGTAATGGTACTTCAGGGGCTCTCCAAATGTATCATGTTAACATAAAGGTATTCCAGCTAAATCTACTCTGCAAATAACTTGGTTGTGCTCCTTCATTTCTATGCCCTGCTGTGTGCCAGTACAACAGTGTTTGGTATTTTATCCACTGAGGATGTGTAGATATTTTGAAAAAAAAAAAAAAATTTACCTATAAATAAACTTATAGGTACAGTTTCTAAAATGGGGTCATTAAAGGGGGTTTTCTCTCATGTACGCCTCTTATAGTCACATCAAATTTAACTAGTCCTGTCGATTTTCACAAAAATCTGAAAAATCACTTGTATAGTTACTGTATAAGCCTCCTAGCTTCCTAAAAGAGTAGAAGATGCTTAAAAAATCATGCTAACATAAATAAGACTTTATGTCCAAAGAAATTTCCAAAGTTTGAAAATATAATTTTTTCTAAATTTTCATTAAATTTCCATGTTTTTTCATAACAAACGCAAAAGTTATCACTAGAAATGAGCGAACATACTCGTCCGAGCTTGATCGTTCGAGCATTAGCGTACTCGAAACTGCTCATTGTCGGACGAATACTTTGCCCGCTCGAGGAAAATGGCAGCTCCCGCCGTTTGCATTTGGCGGCCAGAAACAGAGCCAATCACAAGCCAGAGGACTCGCACTCCACCCAGCATGACGTGTACCCTTAGACGTCGATAGCAGTGGTTGGCTGGCCAGATCATGTAACCCTGGAAAGACTAGCCGCTGCCCGCGCTGCTCGGATCATTCTGTGTCTGGATGCTGCTAGGGAGAGAGCTGCTGCTGGTCGGGGAAAGCGTTAGGCTGTTCTATTAGAATAGTGTTAGGCAGGAGTGATTCTACAAGAACCCAACAGCCCTTCTTAGGGCTACAATAACGTTATACATTTTTTTTTTTTTATTTGCAGCTAGTACCAATTGTGAGGAATTTGAGGGGGCTGCTACCGTTTGTTTAGCTCTTAGTGACACCACATATCCACCTCAAACACAAGTGGGAAAATTTATTAGGGGTTTGATTTCAATTAGGCACATCTGCCATTTACTTTTTATTTTACGTTTATTTTTTCATAACTCAGCGTCATCTCATCTGGCATAGCAGTGTGCTTTTATTGGCTAGAAAATAGCCATAGGAGAATCCAAACGGTTACTTAGCCTACAATAGCGTTATATATATTTTATTTCTGTTGATCTGCTGGTGGCTGTCTTGCTGCAGTGCATCTACTACCGGATATTGTGAGGAATTTGCAGGGGGACTTGCTACCGTTGTGTTTAGCTCTTAGTGACACACATATCCACCTCAAACACCAAAGTGGGAAAATTTATTAGGGGTTTGATTTCAATTAGGCACAGTCTGCCATTTACTTTTTATTTTACGTTTATTTTTTCGTAACTCAGCGTCATCTCATCTGGCATAGCAGTGTGCTTTCATACTTGGCTAGAAAATAGCCATAGGAGAATCCAAAGGCTTACTTAGGCCTACAATAGCGTTATATATTTTATTTCTAGACATGGAAAAATGTATAGATGTTGAAAAAGATAAAAGCTTGCAGCTCACCTTATCAGCCGATATTCTTATATAAGGCAGTCCTATATGCGGTTTCCACTTGAGCCGTGTGAACGGTGCCCGGGTCCTTGGACAGCAGTATGCCTGTGCCGCTCCAGGTGTAGAACTAGAGAAAGGAAATTCTGTGGATCCAGCACTTGTGGTTCGTTGATTAAAAAGGAATATACTTTATTGGTTTACAAAAGTATAAAAATCAAGTATTTTCTTAACGGAAAAAATCATGGAATGCACAGAAAGTGCTATGTGCATATCATAGTGCCTGTTAAAAAGTGCATGGTAGCAGACCTACGCGTTTCGGGCGTAACCTTGTCTGTTGCCCTTATTCATGGTCTGTCTGCTTTGAGATGAAGCGTACTTCTTATGCTAAAGTGTCAGGTGCAATTGTATTAGCGCTAATGAAGACATGCGCATAGGTAGTGAAGTGGAGAGGGCGTATGTTGTAGGGAGGAGGGTATGTTAGGTTAGAAAAAGTAACCAGATGTAATAAATTTCATGATTTAGTAGAAGTACATAGTATCTGATCTATTGTTAAGACCTTGTGGATATCGCGTGTCTAATTTAAGAATCCAATGTATTTCTCTATTCCTTAATTTGTATGTTCTGTCTCCCCCCCGTGATGGGGCCGTGACCTTTTCTATTGCTGTAATGCGTAGATATGAAATATCTCCTGCATGCATATGAATAAAATGTTTGGATAGACACGATATGTTTCTGAGACCAGCATCTTCTTTTATGTTAGTAGCATCTCGTATGTGTTCTGCTATTCTTATTTTTAATGGACGTATGGTGCTGCCTACATACTGTACGTTACATTGAATACACGTGGCTAAATATACAACATATTTAGAGTTACAGTTAATGATGGTATGAATGTTATGGATTTTTTGATTTTGATCAAAAATGTTTGGTGGGGGCCATATATTTACATAGGTTGCATCTATTTCCTCCACATGGGTATGAACCTTTTGTAGTTAACCATGTTGGTGATTGATGTGGTTTATTAGTGTATACTGATGGTGATGTAATACCACCTATGGTGTTTGGTTTACGTGCCACGAAACGGCAGCCTTTGTCAAGTATAGCATATGATTTATCATCAGTTGTAAGGACCGGTAAATATTTTTTAATTATTTTTATGATGTCATGATAGTCTTTACTAAATGGTGTAGAAAAGACTAGCTGATCTGAATCATCATTTTTCGTTTTTATTTTTTGTTGGTGTATTAGTGTTTGTCGATCCATTTTGTTCACTTTGTTTGCTGCTATGTCCAGTAATTGTTTATGGTATCCTCTACTTGTAAGTCTGTCTCTTATGTTTTTTTCTTCTTGTTTGTATAGATGTTCGTTGCTGCAACTACGTTTTGCCCTTATGAGTTCCCCAAGTGGCAAATTGTGTATAACATGATTGGGATGGTTACTTTCCGCATGTAATATGGAATTGCCACTAATGGGTTTTCTATATAAGGACGTATTAATTGAGTTAGTGGCACTACATCCTTGTAGGAGGATGTCCAAAAATGGTACCTCACTATTTTCTGCATTGTGTGTAAATGCCAAATTGAAGTTGTTGGTATTAATGTAACGGATAAAAGACGTTTTATTCATTATGCATATTTGGTAGTTGGTGTAGTGGGACTGGAGATAAGAACCCAGAGCCACACTTTTTGTGTGCCTAAAATCTCTGCTCTCATCTGCTTCCTCTCCTGTCCTGCATATGTCAGACTCTCTTCAGTGGGTGGGTCCTGAAGGAAACGGTAGCAGATTTACAGAGGTAGGTGGGCCAGTCCTTCATGCTGCACCTGAATACAAGGACTGATTAGGACTGCCAAGTGCCCTGAGCTGTTTGAATAGTGAGTAAGGTTTCATAAGGGCTAAACGTAGTTGCAGCAACGAACATCTATACAAACAAGAAGAAAAAAACATAAGAGACAGACTCACAAGTAGAGGATACCATAAACAATTACTGGACACAGCAGTAAACAAAGTAAACAAAATGGACCGACAAACACTAATACATCAACAAAAAATAAAAATGAAAAATGATGATTCAGATCAGCTAGTCTTTTCTACACCATATAGTAATGACTATCATGACATCATAAAAATAATTAAAAAATACTTACCGGTCCTTACAACTGATGATAAATCATATGCCATACTGGACAAAGGCTGCCGTTTCGTGGCACGCAAACCCAACACCATAGGTGGCATTACATCACCATCAGTATACACTAACAAACTACATCAATCACCAACATGGTTAACCACAAAAGGTTCATACCCATGTGGAGGAAATAGATGCAACCTATGCAAATATATGGCCCCTACCAACCCGAGGCCTTTCGCAACCTCATGGCGGCGGCCGCCCCTCGGTATTCGGTCCCCAGCCGCCACTACTTTTCCCGATGTGCCGTCCCAGCCCTGCACCAGCACGTGTCAGACAACATAGGTCAGTGGCGATGCCGCCATCATCAGCCTCACCATCCCGCTGCTTGGCCTGTTGAAAAACTCTCTGATCAGCATGAAGTCGGAAGCTTTGCGCTCGTCACAAGAGACGGGGGAAGAAGATTCCCTTGTTGATAGCCAAAGCACCCTCAGGTCTGTTTCTCAGCGCATATCGGAGGAGGTGGAGGTGGAGGAGGATCTTATACAAAAGGTTCTTAGAAGTGCTGTTTGGGGAGTAGCCTAGAAACAGGGGCTTGGATTGGCGAAAGCTCGCCTGGCTGCAGAGCGCCAGCTCCATCACAAGATTCAACTAACATAGTTGCAGCACCTTTAATCTACTACTAGTTCACTGCCTCCATAATAATAATAATCTTTATTTATATAGCGTCATCATATTCTGCAGCGCTTTACAAATCATAGGAAACAAATACAAATGTAATGTAACAGAGCACAACATTTGTATGGAACAACAGGAGTGAGGTCCCTGCTCGCCAGAGCTTACGGTTTATGAAGATGATGGGGTAACACGAGGTAAAAGAATATTTAATGGTCAAGCCATTCTTCTTAGGGAATAGAAAAAAATATAATAAATGGAATTGCTGTCGCTTGAAACACTCAGCCGTCATCTTATATACCAGGTCCAGGGTGAATGGGACTGCAGAGAAGTCTGGTGCCTGTTGGTTGCTGGATAACAGATGGGAGGACGACACAGGACGGGTTAGTAGAAGAGTGAAAACTTCATGCAGTTAATGAGTGTTATAGGCTTGCCTAAAGAAATGGGTTTTAAGAGCACGTTTGAAACTTTGGAGGTTAGGTATTAGTCTGATAGTCCGGGACAGAGCATTCCATAGAATTGGTGCAGCTCTACAGAAGTCTTGGAGACGCGAGTGGGAGGTCCGCACTAGGGTAGAGGTTAATCTAAGATCACTGGCGGATCTAAGAGCACGGGTTGGGCGATAGACTGAGATAAGAGAGGAGAGGTCATCAAAGTTGTTAAACTTTGTCGCCACCCTGCTGGTAATCACACAAACTATACTGGCAAACTTTTACCATACGGATATTATTTCACGCTATTGCGCATCTGTTTACATTTCCCCTCACCCGCCATATCCCAACCTTATAAGAACGTGCTAACACTTGTGGTGGGGCTGGGACCGAGTCTCTGACCATGGGGCTGGTCATATACTGCCGACGCAGAGGATGCGGGGCCTACCTCGGTCCAGGTCTCAAGGGCCCTACTATACCTCCCTCCTCTCCCACCCATCCTCCACTCTCCTCCTCCTCCGAAAGTTACCATTCTGGGCATGGCGCATCATCGGTTAGCTCTAGCACCAAGCAGCTATTGCCTTGCTAGAGCGACAGCAGGCGGTGCTCAAACTGCTGAGCCTAGGGACGATTAAGGCACACGCGCCAAGAGCTATTACAGGGCATTCCACATTCAAACTTGTTAACTTTGTCGCCACCCTGCTGTGTAATCCACAAAAATTACTGGCAAACTTTTATCATTTACGATATTATTTCAGCGCTTCTTGCGCATCTGTTTACATTCCCTCACCCCCATATCCCAAAACTTATAAGAACGCTACTACACTTGATTTATACAAAGGTTCTTAGAAGTGCTGTTTGGGAGTAGCCTAGAGACCGGGGCTTGGATTGGCGAAAGCTCGCCGGAACGCGGCGCCCAGCTCCATCCCAGATCCAAACTAACATAGTTTTAACGCAGCACCTTAATCTAATACTAGTTCACTGGCCTCATAATAATAATAATAATCTTTATTATATAGACGCCATCATATTCCGTAGCGCTTTCACAAATCATAGGAAACAATACAAGATGTAGTACAGAGCACAACATTTGTATGGAACAACAGGAGTGAGGGTCCTGCTCGCACAGAGCTTACGGTTTATGAGATGATGGGGGGGGTAAAACGAGGTAAAAGGAATATTTAATGGTCAAGCCATTTCTTCTTTAGGGAATAGAACAAAATAATAAATGGAATTGCTGTCGCTTGAACCACTCAGCCGTCATCTATATATACCAGGTCCAGGGTGAATGGGACTGCAGAGAGAAGTCTGGGTGCCTGTTGGTTGCTGGATACAGATGGGAGGACGGACACAGGACGGGTTAGTAGAAGAGTTTAAAACTTCATGCATGTTAATGAGTGTTATAGGCTTGCCTAAAGAAAATGGGTTTTAAGAGCACGTTTGAAACTTTGGAGGTTAGGTATTCAGTATGATAGCCGGGACAGAGATTCCATAGAAATTGGTGCAGCTCTAGAGAAGGTTCTTGGAGATGCGAGTGGAGGTCCGCACTAGGGTAGGGTTAATCTAAGGATCACTGGCGGATCTAAGAGCACGGGTTTGTGCGATAGACTGAGATAAGAGAGGAGGAGGTAGGGGGGGTGCAGCATATATACAGAGCTTTATGGATGAGGGTTTTATTTTTAAAACTGTATTCGAAAAGGAGACTGGCAGCCAGGGCAGCGACTGGATGGCTGAACTGTAGGCATACATGGTCCCCTATTCAAACAAGCTTGTGTTCAGGCAGATTTGAGCGTGTTCATGGCTCCACAACAAACTGGTTTGACACTGTCCCGACCACCCTGGTGACATCCACAAAACTATACTGGCACAAACTTTATACTTTTTACCGAATATTTCAGCGGTTCTTGCGAGCATTGTTTACATTTCCACTCACCCGCAATATCCTTAAACTTATAAGACGCTACTACACTTGATCTTATACCAAAAGGGTTCTTAGAAGTGCTGTTTGGGGAGTAGCCTAGAGAGCAGGGCTTGGATTGGCGAAAAGCTCGCCTGGCAGCGGAGCGGCCAGCTCCATCCCAAGATCCAACTAACATAGTTTATAACTGCAGCACCTTTAATCTACTACTAGTTCACTGCCTCCATACATGTTCCCCTTATCAAAACGAGCGTGTGTTCAGGCAGAATTTTGGATTGTTTTCATGGCTTCCATGTTAACTTTGGTCGCCCACCTGCTGGTGTAATCCACAAAATATTACTGGCAAACTTTATTCATGTACCGATATTATTTGAGCGCTTCTTGCTCACCTCCTTTGGTTCCTCTCTGCCACCCATTGGTTTGAGAGAAAGAAAACAAAAAAAGACAACCAAAGAGGACGGCGCCTCGTGTGATAACGTTTGGGAGGTTTGTTTTTCAGGTAAGTAATAGGAGGTGCTCACCTGGTGGCCACTTGACCAATTGCAGATATAAATGTGGTGAGGGTCTTAGTTGCCCTTGGTGATGAGTCCTTCTTGGGGTACTCAGCAGCTTCCCATGCGCCACACAAGAACCGGTATCCAATGGAACCGTAAGCAAAGGAGTATCACACAGAAGAGAAAATGTGGCGCTACAGATGGGTGCGCTTGTAACCCAGAAATTTTTTTTTTTTTTTTTCCAACACACGGTTTGGTGTAAAAGCTAATTCATTTATACGAAACGATTAAAATTGGATTTCAAACATTGGTACGCGTTTCGGGGGGGACCTTCATCAGACCATAATAATACAGCCAGGATGGGAAGAGCCGATGAGTAGATGAATCACACAAAAACGGGACGAGCTGTGTTGGGAAAAAAAAAAAAAAAAAAAAAAATCTGGGTTACAAGCGCACAACCATCTGAGCGCCACATTTTATTTTGTGGATACCCATTGGTTTGAACGCTGAGTCCATTTAGCGGGTATGTCGCCATGCCACCTCTAGCCTGGCCGCTGCTGCCGCTGCCTCTGCATGCCGTCCCCTATAGTGTCAGGGTCAATTATTGGATTGTTTAGATGCTATCTAGCTTCATTCTTGTCACTCTGTACATGGCCATGTGTTTGCCCATAATTTGGCATATGGTGCGTTTAAGCAGGCCTCAGAGGCATCCATGCATGCTGCCCCCTGGTGGTTCCGGAGTCCAGCGTTGCCCGTTCCGGTTGTTTCGAAAATTTTCTGAGGTTTCCAGGTGTTTGGCCAAGCTTCCTGTGCAGAGCCTTGGTCCCCTTGAAAAATGCTCGAGTCTCCCATTGACTTCAATGGGGCTCGTTATTCGAGACGAGCACTCGAGCATCGGGAAAAGTTTGTCTCGAATAACGAGTACCCGAGCATTTTAGTGCTCGCTCATCTCTAGTTATCACTCAAATTTTTCAACTAACATTAATTACAATGTGTCAAAAAAAACAATCTCAAAAATCAGCGGGGTATGTTAAAGCGTTCCCAAGTAATCTCCATATGAATTGGTGCATGTCAGATTTGAAAAATAGGGCCGTGTCAGGAAGGTGAAAAGTGGCTTCAGCGGCAAGGGGTTAAGGCCCCTTTCAGCTTACTCAACCCCAAAATCTATGGACATTACAAGTATATATGGCAGCATATGTAGCACATTGCCATTTTAATATGTTCAAGGGCCTAGGAATACTTAGCAGACAAGATCTTTCATTGGCTATTGTCCATCACAAGAAAATAACAGATATTCATCAATTGGAGGTATACAATCAAAGTTCATATCAGTGGTGGAATGACTGCCGTAGCCACCATGAGGCAGATGGCCTGGTCAGACCTTGCAGTGGCTGAAAATTCTTCCTTAGGCTACATACAGATAGGCCGGTATGTTGGTCCTATCCCAAACCTCGGCGGTGGTACAATGCTGTCACTTAAGTTCGCCTGTCAGACGGGAAGTCCTTGCATCATATTTCTGCTGCAAGAATACTTTGCGCCAGAAATTTTGACTTATTCATGCCTTGTATGCTAAAAAAAAATTATATGTCTCACATGGCATGATACACTGATCCAATGTATTTTTTTTAAATGTTCCTGTCCATGGTCCTGTTTTTGAAAGTGTTCCTGTGCATACAGTGACATCCAGAATAGAATCATGTCTTTCTAATGCAGTGCTGCCTGAGGGCCCATCAATCACAACCATCATAAACTGTGGCCTGATGAGGGATATTCAAATTCCTAACAATTTTAGGTTTAGAAATATCTATCTGAAATTGTTTGCACATGTATTATTGCATGAGCGCCAAAAAGATGCTGGTACTTTAATGTTTTTTTGGCGCAGAACTGTTGCGGATAATTTGTGCCAGAAAGAACAAATGTTTCCGACTATCTCGACACTTCCATTTTTTTTTCCCGCAAGTGGGCGTGGCCTAATGTTTCCACATTATCCTCCACATTTATGCGTGGTTTGAGAGGAAAATGAAGGCGCAGTCCATGGAAGATTTTCGCGCACACTTCATTACTGTCGGCATTTTTCTGGCGCTCGACTGATTAATTCCATCTGCCCAGTAATCACTAACAGCCATGCACCACTTTAATAGATCGGGCTGTGCTTTGCAGAGACTCATCTCTGATGCTGACAGTCGTCCTTGCGGCACAATTAGTAAATCCCCCCCATAATCTTGCTTCACTTATTGTTTCACTTTTAACAGTACATATGTGCTCTATGATCTATTGTAAATACAATATGGGTCTATGATATTTGCAGATCTTTGCATTCTGTTTTTTCCTACATTTATTTACATTTTTCACATAGAAATTTTTTTGAAATTGGGGCTGTTCTTCTAAGACCAAAAAGTTAAAGGGGCACATTTACTTACACGTCCGCTGGAGTTCACTAAAAGTACATTTCCAATGTGGAATATAGCTGAAGGAATAGAATACAGATTGCTCTAATATTCTTTTTACACCCAGACCAGTAATGCAGAGAAAGGGGATATCCTCAAGGGGGCGTGGCTAGCTAATGGCGGGATAGGACGCTCAACTGCAGTGCTCCGCTCCGAGACCCGCAGAAATAGAGCAGCAGGCATTCAAAGACGCTGACCGGTGACATGATGGTGGGCAGGGGAGGCAGGAGCGCCGGGAGATCTCGATCCCGAAAGGAAAGTGGGAGCGTGGCCACATTCTTTGAGCCGGTCGGCTCTGTCACCAGCAAGCACGCAGCAGCCAAGATGGCCGCCGGCACAGAACACTCCAGCGCTACTGCCCCAGCTCCGCAGGAGAGCAGGAAGCTGTCACAACCAGCAGCCGCAACAGCTACAGTGTCGAGGGAAGGAGGAAAGGAGAAGGGCGCACAGAGGGAGGCAGCGCAGTCTGCCCCGGCCGAGGTAGGCGCAGGGGATCGGGACGTGATGGTGGAGGCCCCAGCTCACCGTGAACATGCCACGTGGGCCGACATGGCGGCTCCGCCAGAAGAGAGGAGGCCTGACAGGTCACCAGGGAGCTCCCCTGGACATTACAGTCCCCAGCAAGTAAATGCAACCCCCCCTTCTCCAACTGTTGCAGGAGGGATAACAGGTGCCCATATCAGCACCTCTCAAAAGAACCAGCATGGGCTCTCTCAATCAAGCCCTGGGGCTCAGTCTGCCTCATTGGGGGCTTCTCCTTGCTGGGCTTCAGCTCATAGCCCCGTTTCCCCGCTCAATTCCCTTGCTGCTGGCGGCATGGGACTATGGCAGGAGACATCCACACCACCACGGTCCACGCATGATGAGTGGGACTGGAAGTCACACATAATGGCGCTCCCTACCAGAGAAGATCTACAGACTCTCCTAGGAAAGATGGAGGCGACTCCAAGAGATCCAGAAGTGCTACCTTTGCGGGTCAACCCTGAAACCTTGAGCTAAGCATGTAGTTGAAGTTCTAGAGAAATATTGTTAGCTTAACGCTTTTGTAGATATCCCTGGTTGTATCGCTAATAGGGAGATGGTTTAAAATGCAAACTTGGATTTGCTGAAGCAAATGCCTGCTGCCTTTATATCTGGCCTGAGAGGCCGTGTGTTCTTTTTTTTTTCATAGGGTCCGGTGCTAATGCACGACCGTCAAAAGTTTTTGCCTAAGTTCCCAAGTAGGGTTGGCGACATATAGTGTTGCCTAGTGTATAACACTGTAGTGTAGCTTAGTATAGAATACGAATTACCCTGGTCTAACACTTGGTCTATTGACTGGGAACTAGGGAATTCAGAAGTTCTTATTTGTTGGTAGTTATATTATTTGTGAAACCCCGGTCTGTATTTGTTCGTCTTGTAAGTAACACCTAGTCCCTGTCTTCCTATCCCCCCCTTTTAATTATTAGTCTATCTTTCTCTTGCTTAGGCCGTGTACAGGCGACCCTACCGTTAGCTTAGAATGACTAATTTATCTTTCGCCACGTTTAATGCTAGGGGCCTAAATAGCCCAGGAAAAAGAGGGCAAATCCTTTATGGATTCCATAAAAAACGAGTGCAAATAGTCATGTTTCAAGAAACTCATTTTAAGACCTCCTGCGTACCCTCGTGTCGCAATAAGTATTATAATACTTGGTTCCATGCACCAAACCCAGTACAGAAGTCCAAAGGGGTCTCTGTGGCATTTCATTCCTCCTTCTCTCCGCAGATCTTGGATTCCAGGGTGGATCAGGAAGGCAGATTTCTCTTCCTAAAAATTTCTGTCGCAGGCTCTATTTATACTCTGGCTAATGTCTACTTCCCTAATGTAGGACAAATTGCATATGGTATTCATCTCCTGGAGGATTTGGCGGGCTTTGCTGGAGGCTCGGACATCATCCTTGGCGGCGATTTGAACGTACCACTTGATCCAGACCTTGACACATCTGAAGGTAAGTCCTCAATCTCATTTGCAGCCACCCGTAGACTAAGGCAGGAGTTAGCTAAACTAAATTTAGTGGATCTATGGAGGATATTGCACCCGGCACAAAGGGACTATAGTCACTACTCTAGTGTGCATAACACGTATAGCCGCATTGATACACTCCTGATCTCTCATTCCCTCCTTGATCTCAGCCCTACTTGCTCTATCGACTCCATAATCTGGTCTGACCACGCGCCGGTAATGGGTGCTATAAGACCAAAACAACTTCTATTAAGTCCATTAACCCTTTAAGTGTTTCACATGGGTTAAAACAATATGGACCTGCGATTTAGAAACTATGGATTTTTTGGGGAAAATACAGTCATTTAGGCCAAACTGACAGTTTCAGAATAAATTAAATGATGAAATGCACTGCAACGTTTGATGCCCAATTCCTCTCGAGTGTACTGATACCCCATATGTGGTGGTATACTTCTGTACGGGCGCACGGCCAAATATAGAATGAATGGAGGCGCCATTCACAGCGAATTGGTGGTAGGCTGGACCGAGTCTTGACACTCGGCTGGTCATATACTGCCGACGCCGAGGTTCGGGGCCTACCTCGGTCCAGGTCTTTCATGCCTACTAGCCTCCTCCTCCCCCCTCCTCCTCCTAACTACCATCCGTGGGGCATGGCGCTATCAGTCGCTAGCTCTAGCACAGCAGCAGTGCCGTCGCTAAGCGACAGCAGCGGTGCTCAACTGCTGAGCCAGGCGTAAAAGGCACACCGCCCAAGAACTATTACGGGCATGACGGCGCGACGACTGTGGCTGGCACCGCTGAACCTGAAGCCAGGCAGGGTTGTGTGTGGCAACGCCGTACCTGGTGGCGGCTCTGCAACTCGCAGACTGACACATGTGCCATGCCTGGCCATGTGTTACATCTCATAGTTCAGCGTTTCCTCAAGACGTACCCCAATCTGTCTGATTTGCTCACGAAGTGGCGCCGTCGTGCGCATTTCAAAGCCAGCACATGATGCTGCACTTCAGGGCAGCGCAGCGCCGCCGCCAACTGCCCGCCTCAACCGACTGTTGTGCGACTTGCCCACGATGTGGAATTCAACATTAACCATGTTATCCGAGTTACCAGCAGCGCAGAGCGATTGTAGACTCCAGATGTCAACTTCCACCAGAACTGGTAGTTCAGGTCAGTCAGCTTCCTCAAGTCTACAATGAGGATGGACGTGATGTCTGATATCTGTCAGGTGCTGAGTAACTTCGAGGAGTCACACACAGATGGTCAGGCGATGCCGCCATCATCAGCCTCACATCCCGCTGCTTGGCCTGTTGAAAAACTCTCTGATCAGCATGAAGTCCGGAAGCTTTGCGCTCGTCACAAGAGACCGGGGGAAAAGATTCCCTTGTTTAAGCCAGCACCCTTAGGTCTGTTTCTCAGCGCATATCGGAGGAGGTAGGTCAGGAGAGAGGAGGAGAATGTGTTGGCGAGACACAAGGGGACCATTTTCAGTCCCTTCACTGTTCAGTGTGTATGGGCAAAGAAGAGGAGTTGGAGGAGGAGAAATGGACAGTCAGCCATTGGGGGAGTGAATTCTTGCGCATTGGTACTCTGGCGCAAGGGCAGATTTCATGCTAGGCTGCCTATCCCGTGCCCCTCGGCGTTAAAGAATTTATTCCAGCACCGATTACTGGGTATTCACTCTCCTGGACCCCGTACCAAGCAAAATCTTTCCACTCTCATCCCTGGAAGAAAGGAGTGTGAGAATGCATGAATACCAGCAGGCCCGTGTCCACACTGAACACTATTTCCCTTCTGACAGTGCTCGCGCAGAGTGCTGTAGTTCTTGGGACAGTAGCGAGGGAGAGTAGGCGAGCAGGCAGCTGTCCAGCACTGCAAGGGTACGCTTTACAAGGCTTTTGCCAGCTTTATGTCACCCCAGCAAGACACTGTCACCTGTCCCCAGTCTCGGCAGAGTAGGGCTGATCTTTACAAAAGATGGTGAGGGAGTACGTAGCTGACCATACCATCGTCCTAAATGCACAACCAGCTCCCTACAACTACTGGTTTCAAAGCTGACATGTGGCACGAAACTGGTCGCTGTACACCTTGGAGGTTCTTGCCTGCCTGCCGCTAGCGTGTTGTCCGAGCGGTTTTCAGTGCGCTGTGGCATCATCACCGATAAGCGTACACGCCTGTCGACTGACGCGCGGACAGCTGACGCTTATTAAGATGAATAAAGCCTGGATTTCTCATATTTCCAATCTCCACCAGGTGAAGGAAGCTCAACCTGAATAATTTATGCACTCCTCCTCCTCATTTTCCTCCTTCTCCTCCTCTTTTTTACACTGAGCAGAGACACTGGCGATTTTTGACAGGGCCCCTGGCTCTACCTATTACTTTAAGCTATTTAATTTTTCTGGAGGCCACCTACCCGTCCTCTGTTTTAAACAATTTTTGGGAGTGCCATATCAGGCACTCAATCTATTCAATTTTTCTGAGGGCCCTACCTCTGCTCTGGTTGAAAACTTTTTTGGACCGCCACATACAGGCACTCCATCTATTTCATTTTTCTGGAGGGCCACCTCCTGCTCCTCTGTGTTTGAAAACTTTTTTGGACGGCCACTACAGGCACTCAATCTATTCAATTTTTCTGGAGGGCCACCTACCTCTCCTCTGGTTTGAAAACTTTTTTGGACTGCCACATACGGCACTCATCTATTCAATTTTTCTGGAGGCCACCTACCTGCTCCTCTGGTTTGAAAACTTTTTTGGACTGCACATACAGGCACCACATATTTCCTTTTTCTGGAGGGCCCCTACCTGCTCCTCTGGTTTGAAAACTTTTTTGGACTGCCACATACAGCACTCAATCTATTCATTTTTCTGGAGGGCCCCCTACCTGCTCCTCTGGTTTGAAAACTTTTTGGACTGCCACATACGGCACTATCCAAATATAAATTGTCTCCATAGCAGCCTCCACACGTTGTCTCCATTGCTACCCCAAAAGTCGGCCATAGCTGCCTCCATACATCGTCCCCTTATCAAACAGGTGTGTCAGGCAGAATTGGGTTTTTCATGGATTCCACATCAAAGTTGTTAACTTTGTCGCCACCCTGCTGTGTAATCCACAAAATTGCTGCGCAAACTTTTACCATTTACGCTATTATTTCAAGCGCTTCTTGCGCATTTGGTTTACATTCCCCTCACCCGCCATATCCCCAACTTATAAACGCTACTACACTTAACTGTGGAGGCGGGACCGAGTCTGACCAATGCTGGGTCATATACTGCCGACGCAGAGGATTGCGGGGCCTACCTACGGTCCAGGTCTCAAAGGCCTACTATACCTCCTCCTCCTCCCACCCCTCCTCCACCTCCTCCGATTTACCATCCGTGGGCATGGCGCCATCAGTCGGTAGCTCTAGCACAGCAGCATGCCGTCGCAGTCGACAGCAGGCGGTGCTCAAACTGCTGACCTAGCGATAAAGGCACACACCGCCCAAGAGCTATTACAGGGCATTCCACTCAAACTTGTTAACTTTGTCGCCACCCGCTGTGTAATCCACACAATATACTGGCAAACTTTTTATCATTTACGAATTAATTTCAGCGCTCTTGCGCATCTGGTTTACATCCCCTCACCCGCCATATCCCAACTTATAAGAACGCTACTACACTTGATCTTATACAAAAGGTTCTTAGAAGTGCTGTTTGGGGAGTAGCCTAGAGACAGGGGCTTTGGATTGGCGAAAGCTCGCCTGGAAGCGGAGCGCCAGCTCCATCCCAAGATCCAACTAACATAGTTTTAACTGCTTGCACCTTTAATCTACTACTAGTTCACTGCCTCCATAATAAATATAATAATCTTATTTATATAACGCCATCATATTCCGTGCGCTTTACACAATCATAGGAACAATAAATGTAATTACAGAGCACAACATTTGTATGGAACAACAGATGAGGTCCCTGCTCGCCAGACTTACGGTTTTTAGATGATGGGTCACGAAGTAAGAATATTAATGGTCAAGCCATTCTTCTTAGGGAAGAACAAAATAAATAAATGGAATTGCTGTCGCTTGAACCACTCAGCCGTCATCTTATCTCCGGGTTCCAGGTGAATGGGACTGCAGAGAAGTCTGGTGCCGTTGGTTGCTGAAACAGATGAGACGACACGGAGCGGTTAGTAGAGAAGTGTTAAACTTCATTGCAGTTAACTGAGTGTTATAGGCTTGCCTAAAGAAATGGTTTAAGAGCACGTTTGAAACTTTGAGGTTAGGTATTAGTCTGATAGTCCGGTGCAGAGCCTTCCATAGAATTGGTGCGTCTTGAGACGCGAGTGGGAGGTCCGCACTAGGGGTAGAGTTAATCTAAGATCACTGGCGGATCAAGAAGCACGGTTGGGCGATAGCTAGATAGAGAGAGAGGTAGGGGGGGTGCAGCATTATCGAAGTCTTTATGGATGAGGGTATTATTTTAACTGTATTCGAAAGGAGACTGGCAGCCAGTGCAGGCGACTGGCATGAACTGTAGGCATACATGGTCCCCTTAGCAAACGACTGTGTCAGGCAGAATTTTGGTTGTTTTCATGCTTCCCCAACAAACTTGTTACTTTGTCGCCATCCCTGCTGTGTAATCCACAAAAATATACTGGCAAACTTTTATCATTTACCGATATTATTTCAGCAGCTTCTGCGCATCTGTTACATCCCACCACCCCAATATCCTAAACTTATAAAGACGCTACTACACTTGCTCTTATACAAAAGTTCTTAGAAGTGCTGGTTGGGGGAGTAGCCTAGAGACAGGGGCTTGGATTGGGCGAAAGCTCGCCTGGCCGCGGAGCCCACTTCCTCTCAAGATCCGACTACATAGTTTTACTGCAGCACCTTTACCCTACTACTAGTTCACGTGTCTCCATACATCGTCCCCTTATCAAACGAGCTGGGTCGGGCAGAATTTGGTTGTTTTCATGGATTCCACATCAAACTTGTTAACTTTGTCGCACCCTGCTGTGTAATCCACAAATATACTGGCAAACTTATCATTTATCCATATTATTTCAGCGCTTCTTGCGCATCTGTTTACATTCCCTCACCCGCCATATCCTAAACTTATAGAACGCTACACACTTGATCTTATACAAAGTTTCTTAGAAGTGCTGTTTGGGAGTAGCCTAAGACGTGTTGATTGGCGAAAGCTCGCCTGTGCAGCGGAGCGCCCAGCTCCATCTCAAGATTCATCACTAACATAGTTTTACGTGCACCCTTAATCTACTACTGTTCACTGCCTCCGTACATCGTCCCCTTATCAAACAGCTGTGTCAGGCAGAATTTTCAGTGTGTTTCACCAGATACTATTGGAACTCGGCCCATCTGTCGCCGCCATCTGTGAGACCTGAAGTTCATCATATCAAGCGCAATATGAATGCCCCATACGAGCGTCTCTTAATCATGGAAGTCGTCTCCATGGCTGCCTCCACATGTTGTCCCCTGTATCAAAGACGGTGCAGGCTCTTGTTTAGGGTGGGCCTACCTCGGTCCAGGTCTTTCAGGCCTACTATGCCTCCTCCTCCCACCCCTCCTCCTCCGAACTACCATCCGTGGGCATGGCGCTATCAGTCGCTAGCTCTAGGCACAGCAGCAGTGCCGTCGCTAAGCGACAGCAGGCGGTGCTCGAACTGCTGAGCCTAGGCGATAAAAGGCACACCGCCCAAGAACTATTACAGGGCATGACGGCGCAGACTGATCTGTGGCTGGCACCGCTGAACCTGAAGCCAGGCATGGTTGTGTGTGACAACGGCCGTAACCTGGTGGCGGCTCTGCAACTCGGCAGACTGACACATGTGCCATGCCTGGCCCATTTTGTAAATCTCATAGTTCATCAGCGTTTCCTCAAGACATACCCCAATCTGTCTGATTTGCTCACGAAGTTGCGCCGCACTGTGCGCATTTCAGAAGTCCAGCACAGATGCTGCACTTCAGGGACGCAGCGCCGCCTCCAACTGCCCCCTCTCACCGACGTTGTGCGACGGTGCCCACGAGGTGGAATTCAACATTAACCATGTTATCCGAGTTTACCAGCAGCGCAGAGCGATTGTAGACTGCCAGATGTCAACTTCCACCAGAACTGGTATCAGGTCAGTCAGCTTCCTCAAGTCTACAATGAGAGATGGGACGTGGATGTCTGATATCTGTCAGGTGCTGCAGTAACTTCGAGGAGTCCACACAGATGGTCATGGCGATGCCGCCATCATCAGCCTCACCATCCCGCTGCTTGGCGTTGAAAAACTCTCTGATCACATGAGTCCGGAAGCTTTCGCTCGTCACAAGACGGGGGAAGAAGATTCCCTTGTTGATAGCCAAAGCACCCTTTTAGTCTGTTTCTCAGCGCATATCGGAGGAGGTGAGGTGCAGAGGAAGAGGAGAGAATGTTGGCGAGACACAAGAGGGGACCATTGTTCAGTCCTTCACTGTTCAGGTGTATGGCAGAAGAAGAGGGTTGGAGGAGGAGGAAATGGACAGTCAGGCCAGTTGAGGAGTGAATTCTTGCCATTGGTACTCTGGCGCATCGGCGAGATTTCATCTAGGCTGCCTATCCCGTGCCCTCGGCGTTCAAAGATTTATTCCAGCACGATTACTGGGTATTCACTCTCCTGGACCCACGGTACAAGCAAAATCTTTCCACTCTCATCCTGAGAGAGAAGGAGTGGTGAGAATGCCATGATACCAGCGGCCCTGTGCACAACTGAAACCTATTTCTCCCTTCTGAAGTGCTAGCGGCAGAGTGCGTAGTTCTTGGCGGACAAGTGCGAGGGAGAGTAGGCGAGCAGGCAGCTTGTCCAGCACTGGCAAGGGTACGCTTTACAAGGCTTTTTGCCAGCTTATGTCCCCCGCAAGACACGTAGTCACCTGTCCCCAGTCTCGGCAGAGTAGGCTGATCTTTACAGAAAGATGGTGAGGGAGTACGTAGCTGACCATACCATCGTCCTAAATGATCAACCAGCTCCCTACAACTACTGGTTTCAAGCTGACATGTGGCACGAAACTGGATCGCTGTACACCTTGGAGGTTCTTTGCCTGCCTGCCGCTAGCGTGTTGTCCGAGCGGTTTTCAGTGCCTGGTGGCATCATCACCGATAAGCGTACACCCTGTCGACTGACAGCGCGACATGCTGACGCTTATTAAGATGAATAAACCTGGATTTCTCATATTTCCAATCTCCACCAGTGAAGGAAGCTCACCTGAATAATTTATGCACTCCTCCTCCTCATTTTCCTCCTTCTCCTCCTCTTGTACACTAAGCAGAGGAAACTGGCATTTTTGACAGGCCCACTGGCCTAACTATAGTCTTTAATTCATTTAATTTTTCTGAGGGCCACCTACCCGTCCTCTGTTTTAAAACAATTTTTGGGAGTGCCTATACAGTGCCTCAATCTATCAATTTTTCTGAGGGCCCCTACCCTGCTCTCCTGGTTTGAAAACTTTTTTGGACTGCCACAACGGCACTCCATCTATTCATTTTTCTGGAGGGCCACCTACCTGCTCCTCTGGTTTGAAAACTTTTTTGGACGGCACATACAGGCACTCAATCTATTCAATTTTTCTGGAGGGCCACCTACCTCTCCTCTGGTTTGAAAACTTTTTTGGACTGGCCACATACGGCACTCTATCTTTCAATTTTTCTGGAGGCCCCACTACCTGCTCCTCTGGTTTGAAAACTTTTTTGGACTGCCAACTACAGGCACTCAATCTATTTCTTTTTCTGGAGGGCCACCTACCTGCTCCTCGGTTTGAAACTTTTTTGGACTGCCACTACAGGCACTCAATCTATTTCATTTTTCTGGAGGGCCCCTACCTGCTCCTCTTGTTTGAAAACTTTTTGGACTGCCACATACGGCACTATCCAAATAAATTGTCTCCATAGCAGCCTCCCACACGTTGTCTCATTGCTACCTCCAAAAGTCGGCCAATAGCTGCCTCCATACATCGTCCCCTTATCAAACGAGGTGTGTCAGGCAGAATTTGGGTTTTCATGGATTCCACATCAAAGTTGTTAACTTTGTCGCCACCACCCTGCTGTGTAATCCACAAAATTGCTGGCAAAACTTTTACCATTTACGGATATTATTTCAGCGCTTCTTGCGCAGATTTGTTTACATTCCCCTCACCCGCCATATCCCCAACTTATAATAGAACGTACTACACTTAACTTGGTGGAGCGCGGGACCGAGTCTGACCAATGGGCTGGTCATATACTGCCGACGCAGAGGATTGCGGGGCCTACCTCGGTCCAGGTCTCAAAGGCCTACTATACCTCCTCCTCCTCCCACCCCTCCTCCACCACCTCCTCCGATTTACCATCCGTGGGCATGGCGCCATAGCCGGTATCTCTAGGCACAGCAGCATGCGTCGCTAAGCGACAGCAGGCGGTGCTCAAACTGCTGAGCCTAGCGATAAAGGCACCACCGCCCAAAGCTATTACAGGGCATTCCACATCAAACTTGTTAACTTTGTCGCCACCCTGCTGTGTAATCCACAAATATACTGGCAAACTTTTATCATTTAACCGATAATTATTTCAGCGCTTCTTGCGCATCTGTTTTACATCCCCTCACCCGCCATATCCCAACTTATAAGAACGCTAACTACACTTGATCTTATACAAAAGTTCTTAGAAGTGCGTTTGGGGAGTAGCCTAGAGACAGGGGCTTGGTTGGCGAAAGCTCGCCTGGAAGGAGCGCCAGCTCCATCCCAAGATCCAACTAACATAGTTTTTAAACTGCTGCACCTTAATCTACTACTAGTTCACCGCCTCCATAATAAATAATACATCTTTATTTATATAACGCCATCATATTCCGTAGCGCTTAACAATCATAGGAACAATACAATGTAAGTTAACGAGCACAACAAATTTGTATGGAACAACAGATGAGGTCCCTGCTCGCCAGACTTTACGGTTTATGAAGATGATGGGTAACACAAGTAACAGAATTTTAATGGTCAAGCCATTCTTCTTAGGGAATAGAACAAAATATAATAATGGAATTGCTGTCGCTTAACCACTCAGCCGTCATCTTATTACCAGGTTCCAGGTGAATGGGACGCTGAGAAGTCCTGGTGCCTGTTGGTTGCTGATAACAGATGGAGACGACACAGGACGGGTTAGTAGAAGATGTTAAACTTCATGCAGTTAATGAGTGTTATAGCTTGCCTAAAGAAATTGGTTTCAGAGCACGTTTTAAACTTTGGGTTAGGTATTAGTCTGATAGTCCCGGTGCAGAGCACTTCCATAGAATTGGTCGTCTTGAGACCGAGTGGGAGGTCCGCACTAGGGTGAGGTTAATCTAAGATCACTGGCGGATCAGAGCACGGGTTGGGCGATAGACTAGAAAGAGAGGAGAGGTAGGGGGGTGCACATTATACAAGATCTTTATGGATGAGGTTATTATTTTAAACTGTATTCGAAAGGAGACTGGCAGCCATGGCAGCGACTGGCATGAACTGTAGGCATACATGTCCCCTTATCAAACAGCTGTGTCAGGCAGAATTTTGGGTTGTTTTCATGCTTCCCCAACAATTGTTACTTTGTCGCCACCTATACAGGCACTCAATCTATTCAATTTTTCTGGAGGGCCACCTACCTGCTCCTCTGGTTTGAAAACTTTTTGGGACTGCCACATACAGGCACTCAATCCATTCAATTTTTCTGGAGGGCCACCTACCTGCTCCTCTGGTTTGAAAA
>WNYA01000847.1:0-109542 GCA_019512145.1 Engystomops pustulosus
GTCATTGCCTCCTCCCGCCCACCCCTGTGCCCCGTCACCAGGTCATTGGCCCCAACTTCCCCGTTCCACATCATTTGGTCAGGACATAGCTATGATGTCCCTCAGCCTCTGTGCTGACCCCACGCTGTGAGTCTTGAGGCCATAAACCAGGAGATAATGGAGTTCATCCTAATCATCTAATGTCCTTCTGTTTTGCAGGCTGCCCCCTCCTCACTGCTGCCCTCCAGAGGTCTCCTTACCACATCGCACCTCAATGTTTTTGAAATATGGAAGCCACCCACCAAGTACACCATAAACCCCATTGGGAAGAAGAAAACTGGCGGCCGCGATCACACTGGTGCGTCACCAAGTGACCATCAGATTGTATATTTTCTCTCAGATTTGGGAGACTTTTGTCTCATGTTGTCTAGTGTCTCATATTTTCATTGTGCTCCAGGTCGGGTCCGTGTGCGTGGGGTCGGAGGGGGACACAAGCAGCTCTTCAGGATGATTGATCTTCAGAGATTGCGCTATGAGCCCGGGCGGGAGAACACTCCGTTCCAGGAGAAGGTGGTTGAGGTGCGCTATGACCCATGCCGGTAAGAGCTACACCAGATCACGTGTCTCCCCCACTAACGATTTCTTTTAATTCAGTTTTTTCCCCTGACATGACCCTAAGCCTTCTGCCCTTCACCTTGGGGGGCGGTCATCTGGCTTCTGGCTCCTCACTTGTGACGCCCCCCCCTCCTGCAAATACACGTAACATGTAGCTCATGGTGTGGCCTTTGATCTGTGGTGTCCTGACTGCACTTGTATCACTTGGCAGGTCGGCAGACATTGCCCTAGTGGCCGGTGGGAAGCGGAAACGTTGGATTATTGCTACAGAGAACATGAAGGCTGGAGATCTTATCACGTCGTCAGGACACATTGGACGCATGGCGGGTATGTACCAAGGAGGGGACTGGGAGAGGAGCTCTGAACGTGTCACATGACTGTAACCCTCTGCTTCTATTTGCTAGTGTCTGCACAGGAGGGGGATGCTCACCCGCTCGGAGCGATGCCGGTCGGCACCTTGGTGAACTGCCTGGAAACCGAACCTGGGAAAGGAGCTTACTTTATCAGAGCTGCAGGTGAATTGAAGACACAAAACAACCCACCCACGATCAAAGAGGGCACCAGCCATATTTAATGTGTCGCTCTCTTCTTATAGGCACATGCGGGGTGTTACTGAGGAAGGTGAACGGAACGGCCATAGTGCAGCTGCCATCCAAGAGACAGGTGCAGGTGAGTGTGTCCTGACCCCTCGAAACAATGTGCTGTTGTGTAGCCTGACCCATCTCTCCTTTGCAGGTGCTAGAAACCTGTGTGGCCACTGTGGGACGCGTCTCCAACATTGATCACAACAAACGGATAATCGGGAAGGCTGGGCGGAACCGCTGGTTGGGAATCAGACCATCCAGCGGACTCTGGAAGAGGAAGGGCGGATGGGCAGGACGCAAGATCAGACCGCTGCCCCCTCTAAAGAGCTATGTCCAGTTACCGAGTGCCAAACCCGCACCTCGAGCCTGACCTGCATTGACTGTTATGGTCTCTTCATTGATCGTACAAGGGGGCGGAGACTACCAGGAAACCGCTGGACTGTAACCCACAATGCCAGATTCTTTACCTAGGTGGCAGCACTGTGTTAGTGGGCGATATGAAGCTGCCGTCATCCGCACTGTAAGGATTGGTTGTGTTGTGTAATAAAATAAGTGAACCTCTTCTATAACAGATCATTGTTCCTTTTATTAGCGGCACTACAACTCCCATCATGCATTACAGAGGACATCATTTATAAGTGTTGATTTTCGCTGATGAGCAAAAGGGTGACAATGCTTTGAGCTTTTAACTTTCGGGCTCCGTTTCTCCCCTTCTTCTGCGGCTCTAGACGAAGCCACCATCATCTTCTCATACAGAAATGTGACTTGTATCCACCACAGCAGCTTCTTGTCACGTTACTGATGGTAGAACAATAATTTTTCTTTTTGTATAATACAAATTACTCCCTGTTCCCACATACACTAATAGTTCAGTGTGTTATTAGGATGAATCCCAGGCAAAAGGTCACTGGTTCAGTGGAACAGCCACAGAGAAGATTTCCCATGAATACGGCATGAACTCCGTCCATCCATCCCGCAGACAAGAGGTGGACGTCCAGGCAAAACATTGAAATCAGCTGATCACAGTGTATCGATTGTAATAGCGAGATCACAGACCTCAATGTAAGCCCTGAGTGACATCTGGAATCGTGGCCCGAAATAAGAAGTTATGTAGAAGCCTTGACTTTGACATCGTCTTAAGAAGAAAAAAAAAATTAAAAGTTCACAAGTTGCACAGAAGAAGATTGGATAGGGATACAATGAGATGACAGGCAATAGGCTGGGCTCTGATGGGGGCAAATGAGTCTGGAGAATTAATGGGAAAAGGGGATAATGGATCGACAAATTGTAGGAACTGTTAGGTGGAGGAAGCTGATGGGACTGTCTCACAGCCAAAGACATTGGATACTGGACCAGGATGGATGGTGGTCTCGATGCTGAGCTACATATCAGGATACTACATGATGAGTTACTTGAAACAATCGAGTATTATGGGTCGCTGATACATCAAGATTGGAGAAGAAATGGGTCAATGACAAAGAAGTAGTTACTGGATTGGCCTCTACAGTCCCTGGACCTCAACCCAATCCTACACTTGTGAGCGGAGATGAAAAATATGGTGATTGAGGAGTAGGCACCAACATCGGGAACTTGTAGAAGAGACATTGGGATCAGATTTCGGTGGAGACGCGTTTCCCACCCACCTCATCAGTGAAATCCCAGTGCACGCAGCATCTTTCCAGCGTTTTTAGGGATCTGCTTCTCCGAGTTGCAGAGCATCTTCATGAGCAGGTCCAGCGCTCCCGTCTCCTTGAAGACTCCGGCCAGGGAGCCGATACTGGCGTAAGCGCTCAGCACGTGGATGGTGTTGAGGATGGATGAGTCGGGGCCACAGCTGTGTGACATCTGCCGGGCGGCTCTCTGTACCAGCATCCGGACGTCTTCATCATTTCCTGCAGAGCGCCCCTCATCTGGGGCCCCAGTAGTCTTCTCCTCTGGGACCCCGGGCCCCTCAGGCTTGCGCTTCCCCAGCAGAGTGGGGCAGTTGCTGTACACTTCCTCGGCAGACATCCACATGAGGATGTTGGAGGACTTGTTCTCCCCCTGAGAGGTCGTCCCGCTGCTGCCGGCTCCTGACTCCTCCGTGTTGTGCACTGCCCAGCGGATCAGATACTCCACATGACTGTCCACGCTCCATCGCTGCCGCAGGAGCTCCTCCGGATGGGCCTGAAGCTTTGGACCCAGCTGCACAAGGAGATTGCCGTTCCTCCGCTCCCCCACCAACATGGCTGACACTGATATAACACGAAAGAACAATTAGTATGTGGCTAAGGAATGGAACCAACAGAAATGGCCGTAGCACTCATTTCTCCAACCCCCACCTCTTCTGATACTTTGCCCATATTTATTCCCCTGTCCCCCTGACATCTCCTCCCGTCACTCTCTGCCCCCCTGACATCTCCTCCCGTCATCTCTGCCCCCCTGACATCTCCTCCCGTCACTCTCTGCCCCAGACATCTCCTCCCGTCACTCTCTGTCCCCCTGACATCTCCTTCCCGCACTCCTCTGCCCCCAACAATCTCCTCCCGTCACTCTCTTCTGCCCCCCAGACATCTCTCCCGTCACTCTCGGCCCCCCAGACATCCCTCCCGTCCACTCCTCTTCGCCCCCAGACATCTCCTCCCCGTCACTCTCTGCCCCCAGACATCTCTCCCCGTCCACCTCTCTGCCTCCCCAACATCTCCTCTCCTCCTCCCGTCACTCTCGCCCCCCAGAACTCTCCTCCCGCTACTCGCTGGCCCTCCCCACATCTCCTCCCTTCACTCTCTGTCTTGCCCCCCGAAACATCTCCGTCCCTCGCAACATCTCTCTCCTTACTCTGCCCACCAGACACTCTCTCACGTACTCTCTGAGCCCCCAGACATCTCTCCCGTCACGCTCTGCCCCCCAGACAATCTCCTCCCGTCACTATTGCCCAATCTTCCCGTCTGCCCCCCAACTCTCCTCCGTCCACTCTCTCCCACAGAATTCACCCGATCACTCTTGCCCCCACCATCCTCCGTCACTCTCTGCCCCCCGGACATCTCTCCCCGTCACTCTCTGACCCCCCGACATCTCCTCCGCTCACCTCTCTGCCACCAAGCAACATCCTCCCGTCACTCTCTGCCCCCCATACATCTCTCCACGTCACTCTCTGCCCCCCGATCTCCTCCTCCTTCCACGTCACTCTCTGCCCCCCAGACATCCTCCTCCCGTCACTCTGCCCCGACCCGACCACTTCGTCAACATCTCCCTCGTCATCTCATGCCGTCACCAGCCAGACATCTCTCCAGTCACCTCTGCCCCCTGACATCTCCTCCCGTCACTCTTGCCCCCCTGACATACTCCTCCCGTCACTCCGGCCCCCCTGAGATCTCCTCCCGTCCTCTGCCACCACTGACCATCTCCTCCCGTCACTCTCTGCCCACGCCCCCTGACATCTCCTCCCGTCAATCTCTAGGGCCCCCGTGACATCTCTCCCCGTCACTCTGCCCTTCTCTGCCCCCCTGACATCCCTCCCGTCTCTACTGCCCCCCTGACATATCCTCCCGTCACTCTCTGCTCGGCTCTCTGCCCCTGACATCTGCCTCCCGCACTCTCTGCACTCTCTGAATCCCCCCTAATCATCTGCCCTACCTCCCGTCACTCTCTGCCCCCTGACATCTCTCCGTCCACTCTCATCACCTCACCTGACTCGTGCCTCCCTCAAAGCCCCACTCTCCTCCGTCACTCCTGCCCCCTGACCAGTCTCCTCCCGTCCTCTATCCTCCCATCGTGAACTCCTCCCGTCACCTCTGCCCCCCTGACACTCCTCCGTCACTCTTCATGTGCTGCCCCACCTGACCATCTTCCCCCGTCACTCATCGTGCCTGCCCCTGACATCTCTCCGTCACTCTCTGCCCCCCTGACATCTTCCTCCCGCACTCTTGCACCCTGAACATCTCTCCATTCACTCTCTGCTCTGCCCCCGACATCTCCTCCCGTCACTGCTCTGCCCCCCTGACATTATCTCCCGTCACTCTCTGCCCCCTGACATCAGCCCCGTCACCCTCTGCCCCTGACATCCTCCTCCCGTAACTCTCTGGCCCCCTTGCCCTACACTCCCCCGTCACTCATCTGCCCCCCTGACACTCTCCTCCCAGCGTCACTCTCCTGCCTTGCCCCCGACATCTCCTCCCGTCACTCTCTGCCCCCACATCTCCTCCCGTCACTCTCTGTCCCCCTGACATCTCCTCCCGTCACTCTCGTCCCCCTGGCATCTCCTCCCGTCACTCTCTGTCCCCCTGCACACTCCGTCACTCTCTTGCCCCCTGACCATCTCCTCCCGTCAAAATCCTGTCCCCTGACCTCTCTCCCGTCACCTCTCGGTCCCACTGAACTTCCCTCCCGTCATCTCTGTCCCTGACATCTCTCTGTCACTGCGTCCGACACTCTCCTCACGTCTGTCCCACTAATCATCCTCCTCGTCACCTCTGTCCCCCTGACACTCCCTCCCGTCACTCTCTGCCCCCCCTGACATTCCTCACCGTCATCTCGTCCCCCTGACACTCTCCTCCCGTCACTCTTGCCCCTTGCATCCCTCCCATCACTCTCGTCCCCCTGATCTCCTACTCTCTTCCCGAACTTCCCGTCACCTCATGTCCCCTGAATCTCCTCTACCAGTCAATTTGTCCCCCTGCATCCTCCTCCACATCACTCTCTGCCCCTGAATCATCTCCTCGACTCTCCCTTAACCCCCGTCACTCTCTGTCCCCCTGACATCTCCTCCCGTCACTCTTGCCCCCCTGACATCTCCTCCCCTCACTCTCTGTCCCCCTGACATCTCCGCTCGTCACTCTCTGTCCCCCTGACATCCTCCCGCTCATCCCTGGCCCCATGACATCTCCTCCCGTCACTCTTTCCTGCCCCTGACATCTCCGCCTGTCACTCTTGCCCCTGACATCCCCCGTCACTCTTGCCACCCTGACATCTCCTCCTGTACTCTCTCCTGCCCCCCTGACATCTCCGCCTGTCACTCTGCCCCCCTGACATCCTCATCTCCCCCGTCACTCTGCCCCCACTTCTTTTGCCCTGTTACCCCTGCCCCCCTCCACTTGCTTCTCCTCCCGGTTTCTTTCTCCCTCCTCGTCTCTCAGTGTCGGCGGTTCTCAGGTTGCAGCCATCACCGCCGCTCTCCGGACTCCACTTCCGGTTCCGCCGGCCACTGTACAGCCACGACCGCCCACCTCGGTTACATCAAGTAGCGATGACTCGTCGTGGAGGCGGAAGGTAGGTGCCAAGACAAGGCTGTGTTAGGCGAGTGGCCTCCGGTCGAGCGACGCCTGCCCAAGAAAAAACCCGGAGGGAGGGGACGGGCCGTTTCTATAGCATCCAGTGTGAATGTAGGCAGGAATAGATGTCACAGCAGAACACCAGGAATTTCCAAGACTTGAGTAATTACATCCAAGGCTCGGTATTGAGGGAACCTGCAGCGCTTTTACCCCACATACTCCAGCTCCCTCAGACTGCGTTTCAGACCTGCGGTTACACTGCGTGAAACCAATGAGATTTTGCTATTTACCTTTGCGTGTTTAACATTTGCACTTGTGAAAACGTTAGATACTACCCTGCGTTTTTTTTAATCACCAACCTATGGTAACCAACCGTGGCCGTCAACGGTGGTAATACGGCTCAGCACGTGGGCCACCTCCACTAACACCTCGACAGCCCAGGACCTTCAGTACTTTGTTCAGGCTTGTGGTCGTTGAGCGTGCAACAACTGGAGATAACAGGGAGTTAATAACAATTGGATTTATCGACGTTTTCCATTCCCAATGTGTCTTGGCCTGTGCTGTGATCTAAGATGAGATTACTTTCTAGCTGCAGTATGACTACCATAGCAGCATGTTTTTAGGTGCGTTAGAACGAAAGAGGGGCTGACTGAAGGGATGCACCCCTCTGCAGCCTCGCCTCACTCTGACAAAGGTGACTCTTCTTGCTCATTGCACATGACTTGGATTTGACCAACAAAAGAGAAAAATCCAATACTGTATTGATTCTTCCTTTGATGTAAAAGTTTGGTAAATGGAAAGAAAGTTCTCCGCTCCACCAGCCAGCCAACCCGCTTCATGTAGTGCCTGCTATCTCAACATACGTGGGTGTTACAACGACTCTAGTGCTGCCGCATAATCCAAAGGGTGTGCACCGATCAGATCACTATCCCCCTCTTGCTGCTGATTGTATCAACACGTAGGAGGCGAAAAGTGCTCTGCAAAGCTGAACAACCTGTGAAGATACAGCCACGGAGCTTATCGCCCCCAGAGCATATCTATGGCTCATTAGCATAATGAAAGGTAATTTTAGACGGAAAGATGGCCATGGATAACAGATAATAAGAGATACCACAGTCCTACAGATCCAGCGCCAAACCTCCCCCGCTGCCCCCCGGTCACTGTGCTGAGCTCGGGAGGCAGAAGTAGCATTACAGTCTAAACACTGATGGTTTATTTGGATTATATTACCCGATCTGCGCCCCAATTCTACGGCCCAACCACTGGTTCTTGCAGGTTATAGCGGTGTTTCCAACACTACACTACCGGGCGTTGTTACCGAGCAGGATCAGGGATACGTAAGCTGGAGAAAGACGTACAGGGATACCCGTCACACAACCTGCTCAGATCCCAGGTCATAAGAGCGAATACTACAGGAACATAACTATTGACGGGGTGTAGCAGCTGGCTAGGGGCCCACAGTTGTCGTGAGAGGGCATTGGGTGTAATATCGAATAATAATTATTTATTTATATAGCGTCACATAGATTTCGCAGCGCTGCCCAAAGTTGTTACAATCAGTCCCCATGGGCAAACATCTAATCAACCTCAGTAGGTTTTGGGGGGGAGTGTGGGGAACCCGAAGGACTAGTAGGAACCCCATGCAAACGAGAGACATATAACCTTTGCAGATTTGCCCGGAATGGGCATATGAACCCGGGTCACCCAGCGCTGCAAGACTGTAATGCAACACGAGCCACCGCGTATGGAGTGTGTGTCATGCGGGTATATAGTGTATATTATATACTGTAAGTAATAGTTCTGTGTTTGTATGTGTATGTGTGTATACTGTGTTGATGTGTGGTGTGTAATATATGATGTATGATGTGAGATACTATGTTTGTGATGGTGGTAATTGATTGTATGTATGTACTGTATGATATATTAGTTGTAATGTGTATGATGTAACTCACATTGTGTGAGTAAAAAAATACTGTATGGGAAAAGGTGTGTTTGTTTGGGTCCTGCCTCTCTAGTATACTCACGCCTGACCTCTCCCCTTCTACCCCCAAGTAACAGGATGTTGACTGTCCAATCCATTTTCCAGATCCTCCTGTTTGTGGAATATTATAAGAAAATTGGAATAATGGCTGTATCGTAGGTAAAAAATTACTTAATGGCTAATTTAGACGTTAGGTGCTCCGTGCGCGTCACACAGATGCCCGGGAGCTCCTTTGGCTCCTAATTAATTCACGCCTACCGTGCAAATGCTCCATGTCCACCCAATATTCCCCCTTGCCAGAAGACGATTTGATGTCTCCTCCCCGGCTCTTCAGAAAGGTCGGACACTTGCAAGCCGTCTGATTGCGGCTGCTTGAATGGTGGTGGGCCGCGCATGCGCTGGATTTGGGAGGAAAGTTGTTGTAAGATGTGATAAGTGTAGGCCCGCTTGTGTAAAGGGTTGCGGGAGGGATTCTTATTTAAAGCCTCGCAAAAGTATAATTTATGCGCTTGGAGAATACTCGTGATGGAGAGGAGTTGATCTTGTGCATTAGGAGAGGATATTCAAACTGCCAACCCCTTGCCAACCTGCATAGGACTTACGGTGGGTAGTTGCACGAACAGACACTTTCCTGTCAGGAATCTATCTAGTTGAGCCGCGCCACTGCACCCGGAGGATAATATTATGCCAGGAAAACGTGCAGCTGTAACCTCTGCTGGAACAGGCAACATTTAAATGGGTTGTGTTGTACGTGAATTATCCATTCACTGTGGCTGTCTTGGAGGTAGCTGGAGTGTGATGGGAGAAAAGGTGCTGCACACTGCACCCAGAGGAGTATAAAACCCCTGTGCAGGGGTGGCCAACATGGCCAGCTCAATGAGATAGTGAAGAGACGTTGTAAGCCAACAACTTCAGTGCTGCTCCACATAACCAATCCAGGAACTGAGATAGGAACGCTAATCCAGAGCTGCAGCTCTCACAGTTTGGACTATGAGGCCTCGCAACACACCGCCAGCACACTCCAGTTATTTCTGGGCCCCGGGCTCTCGCTCCACCCCAAGAAATATGGCCGGGCCCCCGGTGGATGGGGCATAGCGCCAACCACCCAGTCCCTTCCATATTTCATTATCTTCTAGTGAGCAGCTGTACCTCCCTGGGTATCTGTGTTACTGTAGACAGGACATTTCAGAAGTTGATTTGGCTAACATAAGTATGCACACATCCACAGGCAGTGGATGACCGGAGGTGTGCCGCGCACTAACGACATGATACCGCATCAGTAGTCAATTTTATTAAAGATGGTCAGCTGCACGCATCAGCACCGACACCATGTAACTTGAATGCTTACCAACGCCCACCATAGGAAGCTTGTCAAAAAAGCTTACCAGGGAGACCATCTGCATCACGCTCTCCGAACTCCCGATAGCCTAGAATTGGGGAGTTGGTCTTACGATACCCCCAAACTATACTCCCATGCACTAAACCATAAAGAATTGAATCGCTGGAATTGATCTCATGGATTCCTGCGCTTCGCACTCTCCTGGGTCCGCACCTCCAATCTAGTGGCGTTGTCCCTTTCCGTTTAATAGGACCAATTTACCAAGTCACTGGTAGCAATATCCGCTTCTCCGCAGATCTATTTTCCATGGCTCCGGGTCAACAATTGCCAGCAAGTACTGTACAGTGATCCCACGGCAACTGGAAATGCCCCCAACCCTTCCTCTATTGGAAGGAGCGCATCAAGAACTCAGATTCATTAAGAGGATGAAGAAATGTGGCTGGTGACTCAGCAGATCCATGTAGAACAGTCACCTCCTGGTCCACTGGGAGACCTTCCAAGCCCTCCAAGGTATTCCAGAATTTGTTGACATAAATCACTGGCTCCAATGTATCACATGGCAGTGCCCATAGGCTAGTATGGGCATGTGTGGGCACTCACTGTGGTCCTCGTCCCTACCTCCCCCCCTCTTCCCTTCCGGTACAATTGCGCATATTCCACATTTCTTCAAATGACATTGCTCGTTTCTTCACCTCTTTCTGTTACCCACCCTTAGTTATCTTTACGCTTTGGATCTTTTTTTGTTTTTTCTAATAACTTTCAGAAAAAAAAACGTCCTGGGATCCATGTTCTCCGAAATGGACGATCCAGTGCATTTCCTCCTCCGCCAGCTAATTAATTCCATCAACCATCCAACCCAGAGAAATCTTTGCGGGATTTAGATGCGTAACCCCCTGTCATCTTACAACCTCATGGTTTTGACTATTTTTTTTTTTCGCGTAATTGCTTCCCGGTGCCCAGCCAGTCTCTTCATTGCAGCGACGTGTAAGTTGGATCTTCCTCCTTTTATTTTGGTAGGGAATGTTCCACCATCGCCAATCGTGTTCACCATTTTTTTCTTTCCTTGGAGCCTCTATCAAACCTGGGTCTCATTTTTACCTCCATCTCCTGTACCGGGGTAAAAGCACCATACGGTATCTCTCAAAGCCATCGGAGTTCTTCAAGCTTCTCCTCCATCTGCAGGCCACTCCTTAAATCCATTGACAAGTGTCCTCTACTCCCCTCTCCCTCAATCCTGAAGCGTCACGAGCTCTCCACGAAAAGCTTGTAAACCATAAATCTCTCAACCAAAAAACTTCCACAGTCTGTCCCATGGACCATTGTCCTCCATGACTGAATCATCCAATGGAACTTACACAACCCCTCATCTGAAGCATATGGTTCTCGAATGGGTTCGTCTTTTAAATGTTTGGTCATCTGTTGTGCTTTCCAGAACTCCTAGATGCTTGAAAAAGTTTTCCTAGTTGGATCACTGAACCTGTTTACCGGGAAATCCTTGAACAATGAGCCACTAAACGGCCGTCCTGAGCGAAAAATCACACGTCCAGAGCGCTGAGAGGTCTCTTCTTTCCTCCGTACCTAACAACTCCGGCCCATACTATATGGGTTGTAAATCCGAGGCTGGTTGAGCTCAAGAGGGCAAGCACGCATCCCGTGTATTGGTGGAGTCCGGCTTATGACGGGCAGAAAATGTAGTCACTGGTCCACGTTGTCTTCACTATTTCCACAAATAGAAGGTCCGAGCATGCGCCGGTAACAACATGGGGAAAGACATGTTCGCTATTGATACGCAGTCCCCGGGGTTAGGTTCCTAGGTTTTTTATTAAGTGAATTTGGGGTATGCAAGTCGAACCGTATCTTTATACTTTGTAAACCCCATCAAAAATTTTCAGCCCCAATTGTACTGCAAAAAGTTTTTGGCTGTAATTGACCAAGGATTATGGGATAAAGCTGCATTACAGACCTTCCAGCTGATCAATGCAGCCCGGGACTATAGAACATCCAGAGAGGTCACAGTGGGCAAGTTGTCCGTCTGTAACTGATGGGTCGGGTGTTCTAAGTAGGGGATCGGCCTGTATTTGTTATAGAGGCGTTGGCGTATAAACCCCTACAGTCGGATTATATAGCGCCACCATTGTTCCTTTCTCACATTTAACTAGGTTTTTTAATAGGTCATATGCCTAAAGAGTAGGTTCCCCTCTGCATGATTTTTGTTATGCACATTTTTGTATCAAAGGAAGTTTGCTAAGATGGGTCAAATTATTTTTTTTTCCACGAAAAAACAAAAAAAAACAAACAAATCACGACTTCTGAATTAATTGGAGCCCAGATTTTTCTTAGCAACAGCACCCTGTGAACATAACCTTGAGGAAATCTAACCATCAAAATCCATCACGATACACCAGAGGCACTTACTCATGACCCAGGCACCGGGATGTAGTCCATCTTTTTAATGTGTTATCCCTTGCCTCCTTCCTTCTAAATAAACTTTTATAATTATTCTGAGCTGAAGGGTTCCGGGGGGTGGTGTTACAGAGCCCCTCTATGCTGTAGCTTCAGAGATTGTTACACTGTCTCCCCACTGTTCTCTCAGCCTGTTTATATTCTCACATAGTCAGTGGGAGGGGAAATTGATCCTGCAAGTGTACCGCTGTGAACTGCTGCCAGAGCGGCTCTGATAATGCCCCCCAGGGGGTTCCAGCTCCTCAGCATAATATAAAGTGGATTTTAGAAAGAAAGGAGGCCATGGATACAAATAAATAAGAAGATGACAAAGTCATGGTCCTGGATTGTAAGTAAGTCCCTGGTTTATAATGATTGATGTTGATGGGAGATTTACCTTCATGTCATTTTTGGATACAACTCCTATGGATATTCCTATAGTTGGTTAATATGCGCAACCACCCCCAGAACACTACACACACCCACGCTAAAGGTCCACCGATCCTTTAACTTCCGACATTAGTGCTTTTCCATTGATCCCCCAGACCCATTGACTTCCATCCAACTGCTACATGTTTCCTAGTTTCCATCGTCCACTGTTTCGCTGTTTCTACTTTTTTCTCGCCCCACCTCCATTGCAGTGGAGGCTTCTTGCCTCGTGCTGGTCATGGGACGTCTGAACGTCCACCTTCACGTGTTTATTGGCTGACCTTGTTGTGGACTCATGTGCTGGACGTTCCCTCTCTGGGCCCTGAGGCGATTAGGCGTCTGGCATCACATGGTGCAGTCTGCAATCATCTTGGAGATCCCCATCAAGAAGCGGTAACCCTCTCCAGTCACTCATCTCTGAATTTCTACATTTCCTAATTAATCTAAGTTTTGTGATGTAAAGATTCTCCCGTCTCATATTAGTTGAGTTTTCCAGGGGAGTTCTTTCTTCCTGCTCCTCAAGTCACCGCTTACCCCATAGGGGGCCCCCATTGTAAGGTTTAGGAGGTGTTGTTGCTTAGGCATGATTGTGGTGCATTATGGGATGTTATCTCGGAGGTAAGGGTCAGTGAGTGTGGAGGGCCACGGCAGCCATGTATGAATGCCTGCCTTTTACAGACACTTTCACATTCTATACGGAAAATCTACCAACATCACTGCAATAGGCAATAACATCCGGCCCCCACCCCACCCCGGGTGTTGGGGGTCACAAGGGTGAGGGGGTCCCTGGGTGTTGTGGGGGGGCCAGGGTGAGAGGGGGGCCCTGGGTGTTGGGGGGGCACAGGGTGATATGTGGGCCCCGGGTGTTTGGGGGGGGCACAGGGGTGGGGGGGGCCCTGGGTGTTTTTTTGGGGGGGGCACAGGGTGAGGGGGGGCCCTGGGTGTTTGGGGGTGCAACAGGGGTGCGAGGGGGCCCCTGGGTTGTTTGGGGGGCACTGGGTGATGGGGGGCCCTGTGTTTGGGGGGCACATGGGTTAGGGGGGCCCTGGTGTTGGGGGGGCCCCGGTTGAGAAGGGGGGGGCACAGGGGTGAGGGGGGGCCCCGGGTGTTTGGGGGGGCACAGGGGTGAGGGGCCCTGGGTGTTGGGGGGGGCACAGGGTTGAGGGGTCCCCAGGTGTTGGGGGGTCACAGGGGTGATGGGGAGGCCCCAGGTGCAGGGGGGCGGTCACTGGGGTGAGGGGGCCCCGGCTGTTGGGGTCACCGGGGTGAGGGGAGCCCCGGTTGTTGAGGGGTCCACTGGGTGATGGAGCTCCGGCTTGTTGGGGTCACTGGGTGATTGAGCGTCACTGAGGTGAAGGGGGAGCCCCCCCGGGGGGGGGGGGTGTTGGGGGGTCACTGGGGTGAGGGGAGGTCACTGAGGTGAAGGGGAGCCCCGGGTGTTGGGGGGTCACTGGGGTGAGGGGAGGGGCATGGGTGAGGGAGGTCCCTGAGTGAAGGAGCCCCGGGTGTTGGAAGGGTCACTGGGTGAGGGGCTCCGCTGTCGGGGGGAATCACTGGGGTGTAGTGGAGCCCCTGGTGTCGGGGGGTCACTTGTGTGAGGGAGGCCCGGTTGTCGGGGGTCACTGGGTGAGGGAGGCCCTGGCTTTCGGGGGGTCACTGGGGTGAAGGGGATCCCCGTGTTGGGGGGTCACTGGGGTGAGCCCCGGGTGTTTGGGGGGTCACTGGTGTGAGGGGAGGTGCCCGGCTGGTTTGGGGTCCCCACGTGGGGGTGAGGGGAAGCCCCGGTTGTTGGGGTCACTGGGGTGAGGGGGCCCCGGGTGTTGGGGGGTCACTGGGGTGAGGGGGCCCCGGGTGTTGGGGGGTCACGGGGGTGATGGAGACCCGCTGTCGGGGGTCACTGAGGTGAAGGGAGCCCCGGTGTTTTGGGGGGGGTCACTGGGTGAGGGGATGTCACTGGAGTGAGGGGGTCCTGAGGTGAAGTGGAAGCCCCGGGTGTTTGGGGGGGTCACGTGGGGTGATGGTGAGGCCCGGCTTTCGGGGGTCCTAGGTGAGGGGGCTCCGGCTGTTGGGGGTTCACTGGGTGAGGCCCGGTGTTTGGGGGTCACTGGGGTATGGGGATCCCCGGCTGTTGTGGGGTCACCTGGGGTGAGGAGGGGTGGCCCGCTGCGGTGGGTCACTGGGGTGATGGGGAGCCCCGGGTGTTGGGGGGGTCACTGGGATGAGGGGGCTCCGGCTGTTGGGGGGGGGGGGCCGTGTTTGTCGCTGTCCCTCATCTCGGGCTCCGGTGACATTTGGCGTCCTGCTGTCGCCGCCGTCGCTGGGTCTTTGGCTGCGTGACGTCACGCGCTAGAACACTCCGCCCGCCCCCTTCCGCTGGCGGTCCAATGAGCAGTTTGCTTTCCCCGGAGAGCAGCCAATGAGCGCGCCGAGCGGTGACTCACCATATAAGGAAAGGCTTTTCCATATAAGGAGACATTGAATCGCTTTATATGGCTGAAAATAGTTCCGCGGTGACTCGACAGATCCCTCCGCCGCGGCCGCTACACTGAGCCAAGGGGAAATAGTCCCGTCCTCGGCGGAGGGGTCCGCTGTCAGTGGCCGCAGCGCCGTTTGTGATTGGTTGAGGCGCGGTTTCGCGGGGAAGCCGGGAGTAGAGCTGCAGAGCCCGGGACAGCGGAGGAGGCAGCGGCGGCGGACAGTACCGGGGATTGATGGGCGCTGGGAGCGGCCGCAGCTGTCACTGAGCGGGACATGCTTCCCAGCCAGGCCGGGGCCTCCCCGGGGAACGGTTCTTCTCTAGGCCGGAGCCTCGGGATGGCGCTGCCCCGTCGGGCCGGTAACGGGGGCTCCCCGGGCCGGGGGAGGCCGCAGGGGGGACCCCGCTATGAGGTGACTGCGGGCGGAGGGCTCGTGTACAGCGGCAGTGAGGCCACCTCAGACTCCGGGGATGACGACGAGTCTCCGGCCCTGTCCCGGGGGGAGAAGCGCAGACTGACGGAGCTGGAGCTCGGGCTGCAGGAGCCGGGGGGCCCCGGGGTGGTGGCGGGGGGCTATCCCGGGGCCAGCGCCGCCGTGTCCGGGGCCAAACCGGGCAAGAAGACCCGGGGCCGCGTCAAGATCAAGATGGATTTCAATCTATAAAACAAACGTCGGAGGTAACACGACGTTTCAGCAGAGGAGACCCGTCATCATAAGAAGGTGAGCCCGGGACTGCGGGGACTGGCACCGGGGATACCGGGGGGGATCGGGCCCGTGACTTCGGGGATGGGCACTGGGGGGACGAGGGCCCGGCTGTGCGGGGATGGCAACCGTGTGGGTACTGAGGGCCCGGGACTGCGGGGATGGCACCGGGGGGACTGAGGGGCCCGGGACTGCGGGGATGGCACCGGGGGGACTGAGGGGCCCGGGACTGCGGGGATGCACCGGGGGAACTGAGGGCCCGGGACGGCGGGGATTGGCACCGGGGGACTGAGGTGCCCGGGACGCGGGGATGGCACCGGGGGACCTGAGGGCCCGTACTGCGGGGATTGCACCCCGGGCGGACGTGCTCCTGAGCTTTGGGGGTGTGAGGTGCTCGGTTCTGTACACATGGGGTTGTCATTGTTGGCCCTCCTGGGTCCCTGTTGGTTATACATTGGGGGGGCTGGTTGTGACATTGGGGGCTCAGCTGTTGGTCTTGATCTGTGGCGCTGGTGGATGTGATTTAGGGCTCTTTGGCCTCTCGGGTCAGACACCAGGTCAGTCCTGCAGCCGGCACCAGGTCAGTCTCTATCCGCCGGCACACAGTCATCCTGCAGCCGGACACATGGTGCGGGGCGATGGGGTGTGATCACGTGGAGCTGTGTCTGGTACCGCTCCTCCGGGCTGCTATGTGTGCACTTGGGTCAGTCGGCTCCCGATGTGTTTTTGTTTTTTTTTTTAGTCAGTGACGTTTCTGGTAATGGCCTGCGGATATGACACATGGGGGGCAGTTGGTGGGTAATGACCTGTGGATATGACACATGGGGGGCAGTTGGTGGGTAACGGCTGTGGCTAGACCATGGGGGGGCAGTTTGTGGGTAGTGGGCCTTCGGATATGACACAATGGGGCAGTTGGTGGGTAACGGCTGCGGATATGACACATGGGGGGCAGTTGGTGGGTAACGGCTGCGGATATGACACATGGGGGGCAGTTGGTGGGTAACGGCTGCGGATAATGACACTGGGTGGCATAGTTGTTGGGTACGGCTGCGGATAGACCATGGGGGGCATTGGTTGGTAACGTCTGCGGATATACACATGGGTTCAGTTGGTTGGTAACGGCTGCGGATATGACAATGGGGGGCAGTTGGTGGTAACGCTATCGGATATTGACACATGGGGGCATTGGTGGGTAACGGCTGCGATATGACCCATGGTGGGCAGTTGGTGGGTAACGGCTGTCGGATATTACACATGGGGGGCATTTGGTGGTTAACGCTCGGATATTGACACATGGGGGGCAGTTGGTGGCTACGGCTGCGGATCAACACAATGGGGGGCAGTTGGGTGGGTAACGGCTGCGTATACGACACATTGGGGGCCTTGGTGGGTAACGGCTGCTGATACACCCATGGGGGTCAGTTTGGTGGGTAACGTCTGCGTATACGACACATGGGGGGCAAGTTGGTGGGTAACGGCTGCGGTATAGCGACACATGGGGGGCATTGGTGGTAAACGGCTGCGGATACGACCTGGGGGGCAGTTGGTGGTAACGGCTGCGGATACACACAATGGGGGCAAGTTGGTGGTACCGGCTGCGGATACGACACATGGGGGGCAGTTGGTGGGTAACTGCTCGATACGACACATGGGGGCAGTTGGTGGTAACGGCTTGCGGATACGACGACCATGGGGTGCAGTTGGTGTTAACGGCTGCGGATACACACATGGGGGGCAGTTGGTGGGTAACGGCTGCGGATATGACACATGGGGGGCAGTTGGTGGGTAACGGCTGCGGATACGACCCATGGGGGGCAGTTGGTGGGTAACGGCTGCGGATACGACACATGGGGCAGTTGGTGGTACGGCTGGCGGCTACGCACATGGGGGGCAGTTGGTGGGTACGGCTGCGGATCGCACGGGGGGCCGTTGGTGGGTAACGGCTGCGATACGACACTGGGGGGCAGTTTGTGGTAGTGGCCTGCGGATACGACACATGGGGGCAGTTTGTGGGAGTGGCCTGCGGATACACCATGGGGGGCAGTTGGTGGGTAGTGGCCTCGGATCGACGCATGGGGGGGATTGGTGGGTAGTGGAACTGCGGATACGATTCATGGTGGGCAGTTGATAGTAATTGACCTTGGGATATACGATACATGGGGGGGCAGTTGGTGGGTAATGGTCGGGTCTACAGCTGGGAATCTTTCATCTGGGATAGATCTACTGCTTTGGCTTAATCTCACGTCATATACTTAGGCTTTTTATAAGCCTGGTTGGGGGGGGACTACCTTTCAAGGTAGCAAAGAGGCAATGTTTTCCTTTACCTACCCAGGAAAATATATTTTTCTCATGTAGAGGGTTCGCCTTTGCATGGTGGTCAGTATTACGCCGGTCCGGTTATTGTTGGATTGGGGTGTGGGTGCGTGGTTATATGGTGGGGTCCGTTTATGGTGGGATGGCAGGGTGGGTGCAGTATATATGGCCGGGTCCGGTTATTGTGGGATTGGGTGGTGGGTGCAGTTAAGCAGGGTCCGGTTTATTGGTGGGGTTTTTGGGGTGGGGGTGGCAGTATATACGCAGGGTCCGGTTATTGTGGGAGTTGGGGTGTGGGTCATATATATGGCAGGGTCCGGTTGTATTGTGGGGTTGGGGTGTGGGTGCAGTAGCTATGGTCGGGGATGGTCGGGTCCGGTTTATTGTGGGGGTTGGGGTGTGGTGCCGTATATATGGTCTGGTCCGGGTTATTGTGGGTTTGGGGTGGGGTTTTGCAGTATATATGGCCGTGTCCCGTTATTTGTGGGGTTGGGGTGGTGGTGCAGTAGATATGGGGTCGGGTTCCGGTTGGTTGTTGGGGTGTGGTGCATATATACGTTCAGGGTCCGGTTATTTTTGGTTTGGTGGGTGCAGTATTATTTTTTTTTTTCCTGTTTTTGTTGGGTTTGTTTGGTGTTTCAGTATATATGGTCGGGTCCGGTTGTTGTGGGGTTGGGGTGGTGGGTGCAGTATATTATGGTTCGGGTCCAGTTGTTTGTGGGGTTGGGGTGGTGGGTGCAGTATATATGGTCGGGTCCAGTTGTTGTGGGGTTGGGGTGGTGGGTGCAGTATATATTGTCGGGTCCGGTTTTGTGGGGTTGGGGTGGTGGGGCAGTATATATGGTCGGGTCCTGTGTTTTGGTGTGGTGGTGCAGTATAATATATGGTTCGGGTCCGGTTGTTGTGGGGTTGGGGGTGGTGGGTGCTTATATATTGGCGGGTCCGGTTTTGTGGGTTGGGGTGGTGGGTGCATTATATATGGTTGGGTCTGGTTTTGTGGGGTTGGGGTGGTGGGGTGCAAGTATACTATGGTCGGGTCCTGTTATTGTGGGGTTGGGGTGGTGGGTGCAGTATATAAGCCGGGTCCTGTATTGTGGGATTGGGGTGGTGGGTGCAGTATATATGGCCGGGTCCGGTTATTGTGGGATTGGGGTGGTGGGTGCGGTATATATGGTCGGGTCCGTTGTTGTGGGGTTGGGGTGGTGGGTGCAGTATATATGGCGGGGTCCGGTTATTGTGGGGTTGGGGTTGTGGGTGCGGTATATATGGCAGGGTCCGGTTGTTGTGGGGTTGGGGTGGTGGGTGCAGTATATATGTGTCGGGTCCGGTTATTGTGGGGTTGGGGTGGTGGGGTGCGGTATATATATGGCAGGGTCCGGTTATTGTGGGGTTGGGGTTGTGGGTGCATATATACGGTCGGGTCCGTTTGTTTGTGGGGTTGGGGTGGTGGGTGCAGTATATATGGCGGGGTCCGTTTTTTGTGTGGTTGGGGTGGTAGGTGCATTATATATGGCCGGGTCCGGTTGTTGGGGGTTGGGGTGGTGGGTGCAGTATATATGCCGGGTCCGGTTATTGTGGGGTTGGCAGTGGTGGGTGCAGTATATATGGTTGGGTCGGTTTTGTTGTGGGGTGGGGGTGGTGTGTGGCAGCTATACGGTCGGGTCCGGTTATTGTGGGGTTGGGGTGGTGGGTGCAGTATATATGGTCGGGTCCGGTTGTTGTTGGGGGGTTTGGGGTGGTGGGTGCGTATATATGGTCGGGTCCGGTATTGTGGGGTTGGGGGTGGTGGGTTCAGTATAATATAGCCGGGTCCTGTTTAGGGTGTGGGTTCAGATTAGGCCGGGCGTGATTGTGGGGTGGGGCGTTGTTGTGCATTATATATGGTCGGGGTCCGGTTCTTTTGTGGGTTTGTTTCGGTTGGATTGCCGTCTATCTGTTTCTGTTTTCCTGTTGTTTTGTGTTTTTGGTGGGGGGGTGCAGTTATTGTTTGGTCCGGTTTATTGTGGGTTGGGGTGGTGGGTGCGTATATATAGCCGGGTCCTGTTAGGGTGGTGGGTGCAGTATATATAGCCGGGTCCTGTTAGGGTGGTGGGTGCAGTATATATGGCCGGGTCCGGTTATTGTGGGGTTGGGGCGGTGGGTGCAGTATATATGGTCTTGTCCGGTTATTGTGGGGGTTGGGGCGGTGGGTGCAGTAATATATGGTCGGGTCTGGTTATTGTGGGGTTGGGGTGGTGGGTGCAGTATATATGGCCGGGTCCTGTTAGGGTGGTGGGTGCAGTATATATAGCCGGGTCCGGTTAGGGTGGTGGTTGCAGTATATATAGCCGGGTCCTGTTAGGGTGGTGGGTGCAGTATATATGGCCGGGTCCGGTTATTGTGGGGTTGGGGTGGTGGGTGCAGTATATATGGTCGGGTCCGGTTATTGTGGGGTATTGGCATTGGTGGGATGCAGTATATACGTGGGTCCGTTATTGTGGGGTTGGGTGGTGGGTTGCAGTATATTCGGTCGTGTCCGGTTGTTTTGGGGTTTTGGGGTGTGCGGTGGGTGCAGTAATCATATGGCCGGTCTGTTTAGGGTGGTGGGTGCAGTATATATGGCCGGGTCCTGTTAGGGTGGTGGGGGCAGTATATACGGCCGGGTCCGGTTGTTGTGGTATTGGGTGCAGGGTCTGTGTCCTGGCTCTGCCCCGGTGCCTGGGGGTCACAGGTGATTTATCCTCCTCCTCCCTGGAGTGTTACTATAATTACAGCCTCACATCCTGGTGTTTCCTGCTGGGGGTCTGTGTTCTCTCCCTGGGGGGTGTGAGGAGACCCCTCCACTATGGGATGAGAAACAGATGCAGCAATCAGGTGATAACAGCTGGATGGGGGAGGGGGCGCCACATCCGGAGTCCTGTCCTCTGTCTGGAGTTTAGGGATTTCAGGTGATGTGGAGGGGCCTGTACAACTCCCAGCATGCACCTGGAGAGCATGGCACCCGCTGTAGACTCCTGACAGCCCCTTGGGTTATGTGTAATGGTTGGTTAGGTTCTGGTTCTGTTTCCATAGTTTTTCCTCCTCCTTTCCTGTATTCGTGCCCATGGTTACCTTTCCCCTCGGTCTCCCCCCGCAGGGGCTTTACAGTTGTCCACATGACGGGGACTCAGGTTTTCCCCCTTCCTGCGTTGGCCATGAGACCGGACACGTCTTAAGTTTGCCACTCGTAGCTTCAGCCAATGATCACCAGTGAGACGGGGAAAGCGCTAATACAGACTTGTCTGAACTCCCCGGACTCTCCCCCTCGATCAGACCCATCCACCGACCAACGCATGAGCGCCACCGGCTTCGAGGAGACCGACCTCACGTACCAGGTGTCCGAGTCCGACAGCAGCGGAGAAACCAAGGTGAGGGGGGTGTCCGGGTGCCCTGTGCCTTGTAGTGGGTGAGGGGGGTGTCCGGGTGCCCTGTGCCTTGTAGTGGGTGAGGGGGGTGTCCGGGTGCCCTGTGCCTTGTAGTGGGTGAGGGGGGTGTCCGGGTGCCCTGTGCCTTGTAGTGGGTGAGGGGGTGTCCGGGTGCCCTGTGCCTTTTATTGGGGTGAGGGGGGTGTCCGTGTGCCCTGTCTTGTAGTGGGTGGGGGGGGTTTCCCGGTGCCCTGTGCTTGTAGTGGGTGAGGGGGGTTCCGGGTGCCCCTGTGCCTTGTAGTGGGTGAGGGGTGTCCGGGTGCCCTGTGCCTTGTAGTGTGTGGGGGGGGTGTCCGGGTGCCCAGTGCCGTTTGTGGGTGAGGGGGGTGTCCGGGTGCCCTGTGGCCTTGTAGTGGTGAGGGGGGTGTCCCGGGTTGTCCCTGGGCTTGTATGGTGAGGGGGTGGCCCGGGGGCCCTTGCCTTGTAGTGGGTGAGGGGGGTGTCCGGGTGCCCTGTGCCTTCTAGTTTCTGAGTATCTTTTCCCTTATGTGAGTAGTGAGACTGGTCTGGTCGTCGCTCTGGGCCTTGTTCTGTGGGGTCTGGGCCTTGTTCTGTGGCCTCTGTGGGGCCTGGTCCTCGCTCTGGGCCTTGTTCTGTGTCTCTGTGGGGCCTGGTCCTCGCTCTGGGCCTTGTTCTGTGGGGCCTGGTCCTCGCTCTGGGCCTTGTTCTGTGGGGCCTGGTCCTCGCTCTGGGCCTTGTTCTGTGGGGCCTGGTCCCAATTACATGACTGCTGCCTGTTATGTGAATAGTCCCTGACCACAGGAGCTGACAGTCACCTGCCTGTCCCTGGCCGTCCCGTCACATCCTCCGGTCCCTACATGGGGGAGGTCTGATGACACATCTAGCAGTAACCTGGGAAGACCGGCAGCCTGGCTGAAACTGGGAGCAGTACTGCTGATTGTCAGGCGGCAGGACCCCCCATGTGACGGGGGACAGACAAGGGACAGGTGTTCCTCCCCCTCCTGGCAGCACAGCTGCGCTGCCTCGCTCTCACTTCTCATTGATAAAATAGTGATTCTTCCTCGGTGCCTATAAGGAGCGGCCGAGCGTGCTGGCAGGACCCCCGCATTCCTTATAAGACGCAGCTGTCTCTGTATGGGAGGGGGAGGGGCTGCAGGAACAAATACAAACCCAGATCACACTACACGGGAGGCGCTGATCCACCAGACACATGGGACGTCCAGTGTATACTACTGTCCTGACTAGTATCTATACACTGTGCCCCCCCCTACTGCCCGGCCTGTACCCCCCTACCAGTATCTATACACTGTGCCCCAATACTGCCCGGCTTACCCCCCTACCAGTATCTATACACTGTGCCCCAATACTGCCCGGCCTGTGCCCCAATACTGCCCGGCCTGTGCCCCCAATACTGCCCGGCCTGTGCCCCAATACTGCCCGGCCTGTGCCCCCCCTACTGCCCGACCTGTGCCCCCCCTACTGCCCGACCTGTGCCCCCCCTACTGCCCGACCTGTGCCCCCCTACTTGCCCTTCCCTTTGCCCCCCTAACTGCCGCCTGTGCCCCCCCTACTGCCCGGCCTGTGCCCCCCCTACTGCCCGGCCTGTGCCCCCCCCCCCCCTACCGGTATCTATTACGCTTTGGGCCCGCCGCCCCCCCCCCCCCCCTACGGTATCTATACGCTGTGGCCCCCCCCCCCCCCCCCCCCCTCTACCGGTATCTATACGCTGTGCCCCCCCTCTACCGGTATCTATACGCTGTGTGCCGGCCCGCCCCCCCCCCCCCCCTCTAACCGGTATCTATAAACAATACGCGGTGGGCCCCCCACCCCTACCGTATCTATCGCTGTGGGGCCCCCCCCCTACCGTTCTAATACGCTTGCCCCCCCCCCCTCACCGGTATCTATCGCTGTGCCCCACCCCTCTATACCGGTATCGTTATAAAGCTGTGGTCCTCCCCCCCCCCCCCACCCCTCTACTCTACCGGTATCCTATAGCTGTGCCCCCTATTGTTCTCTGTTCCTTTGAGGTTTGGGGGTTGCTGTGATTCGGGGGGCTGAGGTACAATGTGGCGTCTTGCAGCAGTGACTATAACGTCTAGTGCTCTCTGGTATCACTATGAGGCACAGCCGTGGGCCTTCCTGCCAGTGTGTGGCTGCCCTCGGGATCCTCCTCCTGTGGGTTGTGAGGATGTTCCTGTAACCCTCTGTCTGCTGTGACCCTGCTCCTCTTGATCCTCCTCCTGTGGGGGTGTGAGGAACGTCCGTACCCGCTGTGCTGCTGTGACCCTGCTCCTCGGGATCCTCCTCCTGTGGGGTGTTCCTGTAACCCTCTGTGCTGCTGTGACCCTGCTCCTCGGGATCCTCCTCCTGTGGGGTGTTCCTGTAACCCTCTGTGCTGCTGTGACCCTGCTCCTCGGGATCCTCCTCCTGTGTGGGTGTTTCCTGTTAACCGCTGTGCGCTGTGACCCTGCTCCTCCTCCTTCGTGATCCTCCTCCTTGGGGTGTTCCCTGTAAACCCTCTGTTTCTGCTGTGACCCTGCTCCTTCCTCGGCCTCCTCCTGTGGGGTGTTCCTGTAACCCTCTGTGCTGCTGTGACCCTGCTCCTCGGCCTCCTCCTGTGGGGTGTTCCTGTAACCCTCTGTGCTGCTGTGACCCTGCTCCTCGGCCTCCTCCGTGTCCCCGTGATTCGGCTGCCATTTTTTGCTCCCTCTCATGTGGTATATTTTTAGTATGGTGATAGACGGGTGTACCTTGTCATGTAGTTGTATAATGTGCAGGTGAGGGGTGGGGGGCCGCGGGGGGGCTTCCCGGGCCCCTGACAATAGCCCCCATATGTTCCCGGTGTGGATTCACAGCTGTCTCACCCTGTCCGGTGCAGCAGTGCTCTTCCTACGTTTCCTTCCCCCCCCCCTACCCCCCCCCCCCCCCCCCCCGCACATTGTCATCACTCACCCCCCCCCCCTTACACACCCCCAGTTATACCTGTGGGGGGCACATACTTTTAGTGCCGCCTCACGTAGAAGTCATATATACGTCTCCTCAGGATTCGTTGAAGCCGTCGGTTCACCGTGTCCCGCCCTTCCCCTCCGTCAGCTTCAGCCTCCAGACTGCCCACACCACCTCCCCTCCATGCAGGTGAGCAGGGGCACTCCTTCCCCATCACCAACCTACTGGCCCCGTCACCATCTCCAACGGGACTAATATCTGAAGACTGAGGGGGGCTCCTGATCTCTGTTGGTCGTTTGGCAGCCCCCACAGGCTTCACCCTCATGTCGTGGTAAGTCGTCGGCCCCTTGTGCCCCCGTTGTGTGTTCCTGTCACCTCCTTATGTTCTATTCCTCTCCATCAGGGGGCGCCGTGGCTCAGATCTCCCATTGCAGGCCATCCAGGGTGGCACCCAGCCACCCAGTGCCTCCCCGTCTCGGTGACCCAGCAGCTTCCGACCTGGTACAGACTCATCGAGCGGCACGGTGAAGCCCCCGGGGCCCACGGCTGAGGGGGGGGGCGATCCTACGAGACAATTGCCCTCATGGTGTATAATTACCAACCTCTCTTCCATCTGGGACTCTGCCTGCTGCTATCATGACCTCTCCCTCCTCGTGCCCCCACATTCCATCGGGCACATATGTACCCTCCCTCATGGCCGTCATGGTAAGCTCCCACTCAGGGTTTGGCAGACGGGAGCCTAGCAGTGCTCAATGCCTTCTCCTCGGGACCCCCCATGCAGGTTTCCCACTCCCCGGATCAAGGTAAGGCCGACTACATGGCGTCTGGGGCTGCTCTGGTGGTGTGTAATGTGTGTACAGTGGCCCCTCTGTGGTGTGTAATGTGTGTACAGGGCTTGGGGCGCTCTGGTGGTGTGTAATGTGGTGTACGGCTGGGGTCTCTCTGGGGGTGTGTAAGGTTGTATTACAGGGGGGCCGGCTCCTGGGTGTGTGTAATGTTGTACAGGGCTGGGGCTGCTCTGTGTGTGTAATGTGTGTCGGGGCTGGGGCTGCTCTGGTGGTGTGTATGTGTGTACACGGGGCTGGTGCTTGCTCCGGTGGTGTGTAATTGTGAGTACAGGCTGGGGCTCGCTCTGGTGTTGTGTAATGTGTGTACAGGGCTGGGGGCTTCTCTGGTGGTGTGTAATGTTGTGTACAGGCTTGGGCTGCTCTGTGGTGTGTATGTTGTGTACAGGGGGCCCGGGGCCGCTCTGTTGTGTGTAATGTGGTGTACGGGCCGTTCTGGTGGTGTGTAATGGGGTACGGGGCCCTGGGCCTTTCTGGGGGTGGGTATGTGTGTACAGGCTGGGGCTGCTCTGGTGGTGTGTAATGTGTGTACAGGGGCCCGGGGCCGCTCTGGTGGTGTGTAATGTGTGTACGGGGCTGCTCTGGTGGTGTGTAATGTGTGTACAGGGGCCCGGGCCGCTCTGGTGGTGTGTAATGTGTGTACAGGGGCCCGGGGCCGCTCTGGGGGTGTGTAATGTGGTGTACAGGGGCCCGGGGCCGCTTTGGTGGTGTGTAATGTGTGTACAGGGGCCCGGGCCGCTCTTGGTTGGTGTGTAATGTGTGTCGGGCCGGGGGCCGCTCTGGGGGTGGGAATGTGTGTAACAGGGCCCGGGGCCGCTCTGGGGGGTGTGGTAATGTGTGTACAGGGGCCGGGGCCGCTCTGGGGGTGTGTAATGTGTGTAATGTGGTGTACAGGGGCCCGTGGCCCGCTCTGGTTGGTGTGTAATTTTGTGTCAAGGGCCGGGGCCCGCTCTGGGGGTGTTAAGTGTGGTACAGGGGCCCGGGGCCTCTGGGGGGTGTATGTTTTACGGGGCCGGGGCCGCTCTGGTGGTGTGTAATGTGTGTACAGGGGCCCGGGGCCGCTCTGGTGGTGTGTAATGTGTGTAACGGGGCCCGGGGCGCTCTGGGGTGTGTATGTGTGTAATGTGTGTACAGGGCCCGGGGCCGCTCTGGGGTGTGTAATGTGTGTACAGGGGCCGGGGCCGCTCTGGTGGTGTGTATGTTTGTGTCCCTGACCTCTCTCTTTCCCTTCTCTTCCCGGGTGTAGTGTGCAGCAGTTTCCCTCACCGCTCCGTCCGGCACTGTCCAGATTCCCGTGTCCTGGCGGTGCAGCTCTGCACCAGGTTGGTCCTCGTCGGGCCGCCCTGTTATCCGGGGTAGATCCCGCACTCCGCCTGGTGCCGCTGCGTCTGGACCTGTAGTTTGTGTTTCAATCACCAGATGGCGGTGATGTGGGCAGCAGTCGGGGGCGCGCCAGCAGTAACCTGACCCGAGCTCCAAGTGTCAACGCTGAGACTCACACCACAGCAAGAACGACTGACCGCTACCCCTCCCCCGCAAAATGGACTTTCTCCACTTATTTTATTATCGATGCCTTTTCACTTTATTTTATATCTTTGTTTTTTTGTTTTTTCTGCCCCCGCGGACGGCTCTTGTGGTGCAGGAAGGCGGGGCTGCGTGTTCATCCCACCCCAAGATCTCAGAGCCCCGGCTCGTGCTCCGGGGGGCCCCTGCAAGGAGGCGGAGCATTTCACTGAATGGAGTGTGAGTACAGGATGCGCTAAATCTGTTATACTGGGGAGGGGAATCCCCCTGGCGCAGGGAATGTTTTATTAAGGAAGAGACAAATCTTTATATTTTTGCTAAAGTCTGAAATCCTCATTATTTATGTAAGAAGGAGCGGGTGTCCGGATCACAGTACTGGGGAGGATTTGGGGGGTCCGATCACATCACTGGGGAGATGGGGGCTCCGGATCCATTCACTGGGGGGAGGATGGGGGGTCCGGATCACAGTCACCGGGGGAGGATGGGGGGGTCCGGATCACAAACCCCGGGGAGGATGGGGGGTCTGGATCACAGTCACCGGGGGAGATGAGGGTCCTGGATCACAAACCCGACGGGAGGATGGGGGTCTGGATCACAAGTCACTAGGTGAAGATGGGGGGGGGGGTTCTGTATCACGTCACGGCGAGGTTGTGGGGTCTGGATCATAGTCCCTGGGCATGATGGGGTGGGGGGGGTGGTCTGGATCAAAATGCCGGGATCACAATGGAGTGCAGGGAGCGGGGTCCGGCTCTTTAAACGGAGGGGTGGTGGTCTGTGCTTGGATGGGCCAAATCAGTTATTTTTTTATTAACTGGATAAAATTTTTTAAATCTTCAAATCAGTGATTGCTTAGTAAACCCTTCCCTGACCGGAGCGCGTGTTTATTTTTTGTTTTCATGGCGTCGTTTCTAGCACCTGCCATTATTTCCTGATGTGTCCCCGGAGCTCTGGGACGGCGCCATCCAACCACCACCTTTGGTATTAAACTTGTGTTGATTCATCATTATCGAGGGACGGCGCCGGGGTTATGCCATAACTCTACAGCTCGTGTCCCCGACCCAATGGACCCGTTTCTGATGTCCGGTCTGACTCTGCCTCATTGGTGACTTCTGCTGGAGTTTCTGCCCTTCTGCACTTAACGCCAGGGGTTGTACGAGTATCGGGGGCCGTAATGGACTGTTTGTATCTTTTAGTGTCCTCCATCTTGACCTTCCGTTCCCTTCCCCCCCTTCAGTCCTGTTCCAGTGCGTGCAGGGAGTCCTACGGCAGGTACATAGGAACATTGGGTGCGGGTTAAGAGGAGCTTTCAAAAACCATTCGCTAGGGGCTGTCACACACATTCAGGGCTTCCTCTAGCCTCCTGGAGATATCCGTTCCAGTGACCATTGTCATCCCGTCCACTGTCGAGAAAGCAGGACTTGATGATTACGGACTTGGATCCTAAAGAGCTGTTCATACGGATACGGTGGGCTTTTGGACTTGTTCCCTGTAGGAAATTCTTGCGACTCTCGGATGAGACCCTCTTTAGATGTGACTTGTCTTTTCCCATTCGGTTCATCTGGGTTTGTAGAGTCTTATTCCTCCATTGGACCTCAGTGGGATTTGTATTCGATGCCTAAACAGAATCTACTTGACTGCACCCAGGCAGAACGTTAGGAATCACCCCCTCAGAGACCAGGGATCTCCCCAATGAGAGAATATAACTGTTTTTCTCCACCGTAATTTGTTTATGCAAAATCTACAAACGGCGACGGTTCATCTATCTTTGCACTAGATGTACTTCCCCCAAACAGACCTTGTGCTAAGAAAATATTTAAAGGGATTGTCAGAGGTTGAAAAAACGTGGTGGTTTTCTTTCAGGGACACACGTGACGTTGTTTCTGCTGTATTGTTCGCAGCTGTACAGAAAATGAATGGAACCTACCGTCCGCGGAGCCACCTATTAAGAAGAATCCTGTGGTCGTGTTCATCTAATAACCGTAGTAAGATGCTCCTTTTATTAAAGGTCTAATCCTTTAGTCCCTGTGTCTTGTATTTTTGGTAAATTTGCATTAAAAATTATAACGATAAAAGGCCAGCAGCAGCGCGGTCTTGGCTTCGTAGCCCGGAGCTACTACTCTGCACTTAGTAGCCCCAGTATGAGGGCGGAGTTCTGAGTCCTGCAGGGCATGATGGGTAGATGGCATCACCATCATGGTGGAGGCATATACCTCAGGATGTCACCCATCTTTACTAGGTTCCAGGTTTCCTGGTGATGGAAGAGATGGGTGATGCCCCATGTGGGAGCTCTGATGAAGCTGTATGGTTGTCACCCAGATAAAACTGATGGGCACTTTGTGTTTTGCAGGAAGTCGCGCGCACGTCTTGTTGTCCCTCAGTCAGCAGGACGGCATTGAACAACACATGGATTTCGAGTCGCGCTTTACGCTGCTGCAGCTCTTTGCGGAGACGACCAGCTCCGAGGAACATTGCATCTCTTTCGATGGCATCCACCTACCTCAGGTAAGTGACTCTACTGCTGGTTATGTGGAGCCAGAGCTGCGTCCATCATATATAGTACAGATGTCGGAATAGAAAATGAGTGCAGGATCTGAACAAGACGGGATATAGAAGGAAGGAGAAGATGTTCCGGAGGCGAGGGAGACGCTTCCCGTTCCCTGGAGGTGAATGAGACAAGTATTTTCAGGAGATGAGGCTGTAGGCTTCCAGAGGTTAGGATATTAGTGTCAAATTAGAGAGGGTTTGAGGTTTCTGACAGGGGAAGCATTCGGTTATGCTCTGGAAGTAGATGAGGCAGTAGATGTCCTCCAGTGTTGAGGATAAGAACATCTTCTGTAGAGTAGACTGTGAGGTCACCGGACAGAGTATGTGGAGCTGTGAGTGTCCCTCAGCCATGACTTTGGGTTTTTGTCTTTCCACCAGATCCCGGGGAAGCAGTTGTTCTCACTGGTGAAACGTTACCTGTGTGTGACCTCACTGCTGGACCAACTGAGTTCTGATCGGCCCGACCGCAACGAGAAGATCCGCCTCCAGCGCCAGTTTGACTTCTGCATGGCCATGGGCAGCCTCATCTGTGAGCTGGTGCGGGTCATGGGCTGGGTCAGTGAACGTCCACAGAAGACTGAGATCTCCCAAGACCTGGAACAACATCGGACATTTCGCTCGATCTTCCAGCCTCTGTCCACGTCTTCTTCTAGTCTGCAGATTGCGGTGGCTCCACCTGTGAGGACCACTCCTGCAAAGAAGAAGCCTGGTAAAGAGTTCATGACTCCATCCGACTTCATGTCACGGAACGCCTACGTGGACTACATCCAGGAGGCCCTGAAGCCGGGGATGACTGTCCGAATGCTGGAGGACTATGAAGAGATCAGTTCTGGAGACGAGGGAGTTTTCCGGCAGAGTAACAATGGAATGCCCCCGGTGCAGGTGAGTATGCTTCACATTCCTTGCATAGCAAAAACAATCCGGCCTGAGATACATGGACACTTAAAGGGACCCCGACACCAGATTTTACCCCATTTAATGTTCTTTCTAGAATTCCCTCTTTTATGAGAAATCCCACCAGTTACCTATACAAAATATCTCCTCCAAATGAATCTCATCTTTCAGGACACATTGGGGGTCATTTACTAAGGGCCCGATTCGTGGTTTCCCGACGTGTTACCCGAATATTTCCGATTTGCAACGGGGGGCGTGGCCGAACGGTAACCTGACGGATTCGGAAAAACCGCCACATTTAAAAAAAATTTGGTCGCACGGGCCATACTCACATGCACCACGATGAAGACGATGAACTCCGGGGCACCTCGGCGGACTCCGGCGCAGCAGTGCCACCTGGTGGACATCAGGCGCAGGATCTTCATGAATCGCTGGACCCGAAGACCCGAACGCTCGTCAGAGAAGCCGCCGCTGGAACGCAAATGGACCGGGTAAGTAAATTTGCCCCATTGTGTTTCTGTGAGCTACAGAACCTGAGATACAGACAGTTAAAGACATAGCTGCAGATAGAGATCCAGTTCCTGCCTTTTTTTGTCTGTATTTCTTGATCTTTAGCTGCTGGTTCTGTAGCTCAAAAGCAAAACAGCCTGATGTGATGTGGGAGATGAGATTCTTATCTGTCGTATGACACCAGAATGTTTCTAGGCCCTTCCCCTGCAGCCTCTGACTCCTCACAGATGTCCTACCCGACCTGGGGGGAGTTTAATGGGGTGATCCTAGGTCTCCTCTGCAGACAGTACAGTAGTAATATGGAGTATCCTTTGCAGGTTCTGTGGAGGTCCACAGGACGGACCTACTGGGTCCACTGGCACATGGTGGAGATCGTCAGCTCTGGAGATCAGTCAGAGGATATCAGCCCGGACAAGGCCTCCTCTTCGGGAGACGGTGTGAGGGTGCCTGCAGGTAGGTGGCCAGAGTTGTAGGGTCCCTGTAGTATCTGCTGATAACCTCGTGGCCGATGTCTCGCCAATATATAATGGAAAGTTCTGCAGCTTTATGTTCCTCAATGTTTTCAGGATCTTTTATGTGTCAGTTGTTGGGGCAGGGTGCTGGGTCACGGAGATCTTGGTGATCTGTCAAATAAGTAAACACAGAAAGTTACAGAACTTTTCATTCTACAATGATGAAGCGATGGGGGGCGGCTGTGGGGTGAGCGCGTCCTCCGTGCAGTCACACGGCAATGACCAGGAAGAGGAGACTATGAGTCATGACTTCTGCAGAAAGACTCCAGACTGAAAGATGATGAATGATGGGTGGGGTGACACCAGGGAGATGTGGTAAATGTACAAGTTTGAGAACCCAACGGCATGGACGGGGCAACAACAGAGGGGCAAAGCTGCCACTAGGGGGCATTGGCCCTTATCACATTCTCAGAACTATCTCTAATTGTGCTTAGGTTTGCGGAGTGTAGAAAAGATGTAGGATCACCGAGCGGCACAGGGTCTGGTGTAAACCAGTGCTGGAGGAGCGATCACTTCTCCCCCATTCACTGTGCATTGACCTGCGTATATAGGGTGCAGAGCGCCACGTTTATCCAATCAGCCAGTGTGAAGCCAAGGTTAAAGGGATCCTGTCACCGGGTACTGTAGACAATGTTCGGTATCGCACAGCAGTGTCCGGAAACATCCCTGGTGTACCAGAAGAAAATGCAAAGCGGAATATAGAGCCAGATATCACATCTTATATATGTCTTCAGCGGTTCTTAATGACATGGCGCAGTCCTGGGGGTCTACATGGGCCAGCTAATTACAATTAATCTCCGCCTGTCTTTCTCTCGGTATATCTGGTGGTGTGCGCTTGTGAGATGGATCTAATGCTTGGTCGGATATTGAGACGCCCCTCTTCGGGGAGGGTTGGAGGGTTATGTAAATATGTTTGTATACATTTTCTTTCTTGTGCTGTTACAAAAAGTTTGAAAATCTTAATAAAAACTACTTGATTTAAACATTTTTTTTTTAAAAAAAGGCATCTGCCAAACCTTTTTCAGAGAAAATCTGTGTGCACACTTTCGGTCCAGGTTTGGGACTTTCTGGGTAGTGGATTCTCCTACTTCACCTGACATCCTCTCTCCTTCTCTTCATAGTCGCCCCAGCTGTGGCCTGTAAACCCTCTGGGGGGATGTACACCCTGCCGTACCTGGGAGCGGTGGTCTGTGAGGAGAGGGGAGGCCTGAGGCAGGACGAGTGGTGGGAGATCCTCTTCTTCATACGGAGGCTGGAGCCTCAGGAGCAGCAGGAGCTGCAGGACCTGATGCGGCAGAACCTGGAGGACAAGGTGAGATGTGGATGTATGTTTTCTGCAGCAGAAATCTGTGTTCTGTTGCAGTGTATCAGTCTATAGTCTAGGTTTATCTAGACTAAATCCATTGTAACAAACCCCCAGCTGTAAGTACAGGACTAGGTCGGGGGGAGTCAAGTCATTCTCAAGTATGATTACGTTGGTGCGGTCCCTGAGCTGCTGTTCTCTGTTATCACCAGCAGTGCAGTCTGGATGAGCACACCCTCATGCAGCACCCGGTTTCCTTGGAGATGGCGCATAAGATCCTAAGTTTCTTGGGTGAGCACTGCAGCGGCAGCACCCTGAGCGACCTGCAGAGCTCTCACATCTATGCAAAGTATATTCTCCAACCAGGGAAGCAGAGGTCCTTCCCGAGCCAAGGACCACAGGAGCGTTCTGCACAGGGAGGTCTGATACCCAAAAAGCCAAAAAATGAAGACCATCAGAACGTGGAGAAACCCGGAGCAAAGTCCGGTGGCGAGCCGTCAGACCTGCACCTTCTCAGTAACCTGCTTTCCCAGGAAGGAGTCTCCATACCTACAGCAGACGACAAGTGTAAAGGTGAGCAGCGAGGTCACGGTCCTGAGCTTCTAGTTTTCCTCCAATAGTAGACCCCTGGCACCCGCCATCATTACCGATTATGATAACATGAAGCAATCTCTACAGAACAGGAAGTGTCAGATGATAGTGGGACTCATTGCTATGTTTGATTTGTTTCATCTCCCAAACTTTTAGGAAACCTCCAGGGGAAATCTAAGGGGATTTCTCTGGAAATTTTGTTGGATACCCTGGAGAAAGTAAAGAAATCCACATGTGGAGCGGAGGCGCTGAGCTCTGCGGTGCAGGTCATGCTGCAGCAATCTGGAGATGAGGTCCATGCTGCGAAAAGCGAGGCACGGTCTAACAGGTACTGACAAGAGGGATGGGGCCAGAAATCATCATAATGTTGTTGGCCATTGTAGAAGGTTATCTGTCACGTATTGACTGTACTAACACCCAGAGAGAAGATGGTGAAGATGTTGGTGGAGACCCTGAGCAATCAGATGAAGGACCAGCTTCTGGTGGTCACGAGTTTGCAGCTGACCTATGTGCTCATGTCTAAGTATGACTGGCGGGTGATGTTTGCCACGGAGGGAGGGGTGCGGGCAGTGTTGGGCTGTATGCAGGAGCACCACTCCTCGGCTGCCATCCAGCATATCGGCCTGGCGGTGAGTACCTGCCCTTCTCCACCACATCTTACTCTGTGCTGACTTCATCTTATAACCCACGCTTCTTCTGGGGCAGGTCCTGAAGGTGCTAACTGGGGTAGGAAGCTGTGACCTGCGAGGAAGCTCCCGGCGCTATGCCCTTAATCCTGGAGATGCCCAAGTGATGAAGGAAATCTTCTCCAGCATTGGATCGGCTGTCAGTGGGAGCTCCACCAGTCTCCTGAGTGTGATCCCTGAGGCCATCAGCAAGCTGCAGGGCACAGAGGGGTAAGGGGTCAGAGCAGAAACCATCAGCCGTAACCTCTGCCTGACCGATGTCACCTAATGACCCTCTGCCTGACCGATGTCACCTAATGACCCTCTGCCTTTCAGGTGCATCGCCTCCGTGTACAACGGGCTGCTGGTCATCCGGATGTTGACTGAGAACCATGAAGCTCTGACCGAGCAGCTGTCTGGGGGTGAGCTGTCCACCATCCTCCAGAGCTTCACTGGAGACTCCAACTCCATGTTCAGCCGCCTGGATCTCTGCATACAGAAGCAGCTCCGCGATCTCATCAAGAACAGTCAGGAGGAGAGCGTCTCTGATAACGAAGGTATGAAGTGTCCTCCACGTCATGTCTGCATCTTCCTTATTATGCCTCCTATGATCATTTCTCAACATCAAACTATCCTTTGCCTCTTCCTTGTCTGTCTCCTTGGCTTTTCTTCTCTCCCCCCTGTGCCTTCCTGGATAGTGTCAGTCTAGGTGCCCTGACCCACTGTTGCCTCTTTCAGAGTTCACCCCGGCTCAGGCTCTGCAGGACATGGATGTGGCATGGCTGCTGAGCGGCCTGAAGGACTCGCGGCTGTGCCGAGAGCTGCTGCCATCTCTGGAGCGATGTGTCTGTGATGACGCCTCCTCCCTGCCATGTGATGTCTCCAAGCTCCTCACAGACCCCGACCTCTTCCTGCAGCTTCTCGCCAGCCTGGAGCAGCTCCGCAGCGAGAAGCAACTTCAGCTGAGTGTCTACAGGTAATGTCCTTACCAGAGCGTTTTCTTCTGGTTATTTTGGATGGGTTCACCAGTTTTCACTCTAGAGATCTGACTTGATTGTGTCTCGTCATAGGATCCTGAATAAGTGTCTGTCTTTCTACCAAGAAGACGCTCTCCCCTGGCACCGGAGCATTGAGCCCTGCCTTACTTCCCTTGTGAGCACAACCAGCGACCTTGAGGTGAGTGGTGTTATAGGTAGGTCCATCCCTGTGGGGAGCTACAAGAAGCAGGATGGTGGTGGATATTGTCATCACCGGCCTGTTGGATCCTTGCTGGTCATATTTTAGTAAATGTCTTCTGTTTCCAGGTCCTCCAGGAAGTAGTCAGCTTCTTGCATCGTCTGGCATCTGTTAATAAAGACTGTGCTGTGGTGATGTGTCGTCTGGGGGCAAAGGAAACTCTAAACAAAGTACTGGAAAAGCAGAGCGCCACCCTGCTGCAGGCCACAGAGCTACGGGACCTCCTGACTGACTGCGAGAAGTACTCCAGCCTCTACCAGAAGATGGCCACCAGCATCCTAGCCGGCTGCATCCAGGTAAGTGCACACCAACTGCTCCAGTCACATCCAGAGCTGCAGTCACAAGTCTGCTATTACATCTTATATTCCCTATTCACATGCAGAGCACATTTTGCCGTCCACACAAGCATGTACTGTGTATAACTTGATGTGTAGCTTGTGGTGACATATTTGCCTTGTCTACCGTCAGATGGTCCTGGGGCAGATAGAAGAGCACCGACGTTGCCAGCAGCAGATCAATATCCCGTTTTTTGATGTCTTCTTGAGGAACCTCTGTCAGGGTGAGAACTTAATTTCATCTGTTCTTATACCATGGACCTCCCTGTGTAGATTGCTCATTAAAGTGCAGACCCTCTTCGTACTGCACTGCACCCTCTGTTCAACCTCTGTTGCAGTGCAGGTGTAATTGTGCACACTGTCTGCTCTCGTCTCTTTGTGGCGTGCTTGCACGTGTTTGCCCCCTCCTTGCGGAGCGTTTTTTGCCCCTCCTTGCGGAGCATTTTTTGCCCCTCCTTGCGGAGCGCTATTGGCCCCTCCTTGCGGAGTGCTTGCTTGGAGCTACGTGCACCTACTCTTGTTTAGCGGGGGTGGCTCTATAACGCTGTAGGCAGGGAATAAATTCTTTTGTGTATTATATATCTGGCACTGGACCAGGCTATCATTTTAGACAATTCTTTTGTCTTATAGGCTCCAGTGTAGAAGTTAAAGAAGACAAATGTTGGGAGAAGATTGAAGTTTCCTCAAATCCACATCGTGCCAGCAAACTGACTGACGGGAACCCAAAGTCTTACTGGGAATCTATAGGAAGCACCGGATCCCATTATATCAACATCTTCATGCACCGAGGCGTGGTGATCCGGTGGGTAATACGGTACCCGGTGTGGAAGGAGGTGACTTGCGGGATGTATATATGAATACAACATAAGTTTGTGACCCCTGCAGGCAGCTGGCGCTGACCGTGGCCAGTGAAGACTCCAGTTACATGCCGGCTCGGGTGCTTGTTATGGGTGGAGAGAACGCGTCCAATATCAGCACGGAGCTGAATGCGGTCAGTCATGGCGTCATCTATCCTGACAGCCTGGGGGGCAGTGCAGAGTTATATCATGTGACATTCCATGGATTGTTGGGTTATTATTTGGGTGTACAGTAATGTGCACCCCTGAGGTCAGAGGTCACCGTTGCTCATTCATTATTGACATGAATCTTCTCTCCTTCAGGTGAACATCTCCAGCTCTGCCTCCCGCATTGTGGTCCTGGAGAACGCCACCCGTTTCTGGCCGGTGGTCCAGGTGAAGATAAAGCGATGTCAGCAGGTAATGCACTGCCATTGTGTGACTTTGCTGAGCTCTTAGCCCGGCGGTTGTCATATAGCGCTGTCTCCCTGCAGGGCGGCATTGATACGCGGGTGCGTGGCCTGGAAGTCTTGGGGCCAAAGCCGACGTTGTGGCCGGTGTTTAAGGAGCAGCTTTGCATGAGAACGTTCCTCTTCTACACCAGTCGCGCTCACAGCTGGGGGCAGGAGATTTGTGAGAAGAAGGAGCGTCTACTGCAGCTGTTCGGCAGGTACCGGGCGTCACCTGTGACGGGGTTGTGTATGGGGGTCCGTCTCCTCTTTGGTCATTGATTGACCATCTTGTTGCAGGTTGAACCGCGCCTTGTCACATGAGCAGGAGTTTGCTGATCGCTTTCTGGCAGACGATGAGGCTGCAAAGGCCCTGGGCCGCACCTGCTGGGAGGCGCTGATATCCCCCCTAGTGAGGAGCATCACCGCCTCAGGTACAGAACCTTCCAGACCCTCCATGAGCTTCCCACCTCATGGACCAGACAGTCACTGTGCCTTCTCTCTTCCAGACCCCGTGGAAGTGAGCCCCCTCAGCTGGCTTCTTACCCGCTACCTGGAGAATGTTCAGGGGACCCGACGATCCAAGGCCCAAACTTCAATCTTCAACTCCCGAGTACGAAGGCTGAGCCATCTCCTGGTCCACGTGGACACCAGTCCTCTAGACACTGCCACACTGAAGCCCCCCAGCAAGAACAGTAAGTATCAGATACCATCACATGGTAATGGTCTCCATGTTGGGTGGGTGAGAGGGTCTCTTTGGTGGTGGAGAGGATAAAGGTCTCAATCTGAGGTTGATGAGCAGAAGTGGGTCTTTGTGTATGGGATGGAGGAGCCGTCTCAATGGGCAGAAGAATCAAGTGGCACTAATTGCACAATAAAGATATCCTATCTGGTTGAAATCCGCCCCAGCCGCTGAGAAATTATTCTTGCAGACCTGCTTCATCTGTCCCTGACCTGAAAACGTTTTCTGGGCCTCCCATAAATACAACTTATCCTCTGTAAAGGTGATCAGTGGACGCGTCAGCTGCCACCAGGTGCCTAAGCTTATGAGGTAGATGGGGGTAAGACCCCACCGATCCCATATTGTGTATGCTTTTGAGGAAGGGGACAGATTGGTGTATTTATGAGGCAGGGGAGGGGTCTCTGGTGTTACGTATGTTTGTCTCCTCAGATGGGAAGAGTCGGGAAACCCTGAGTCCTTGTGTGAGACCCTCTGGTTCTGGATGGAGCAGTTTGGCGGGGATTGCTCAGTGCTGGCAAGAAGTGGTCCAGAAGCAGGTAGCAGCTGCTCTTGCATTGTCAGGGATAAGTGTGTCTGCCGTTGCTTGGTGTAATTCTTTTTGTGTCCACCAGGTGCAGCGCTTCCTAGAAATGTCCTGGAATGATGAGGATTTGGCTTCCCGCTTCTGCTTTATGTACCGGTCTCTCCGACGCGCCATGGATGAGATGTTTGGACAGCAGACACGGTTTTTACTATCTCTGCGCCAGGGTTTCTGTGAGGGGCTGTTACAGCTGTCATTCCTGACCGCGCTGCATGTGAGTCTGTGGCCCCATTTGTGGTCTATAGACAGATTCGACCCCTTCTTCCACTCTGGTTTATGTTGTTTCTGTGCTTTTGCTATATATAACAGGTGATGGAGCAATTCGCTCGTTATATTGATCGGCTGATAACTGCGATTCGTGGTGATTCTTCTGATCTTCGATCCCTGGAGCAGCTCCAGCAGTTCCTGGATTTTGTGCTTTTCTTGTCTGATCTTGAATTGGCCAATTCTTTTGAGCACTTTTACAGGTGAGGAATCTCTCATATTTCCTATGATGCTCTGCACCATCGTTTCCTAGAATGCTCTGCACCATCGTTTCCCTGGATGCTCTGCACCATCAGCTCCCAGGATGCTCTGCACCATCAGCTCCCAGGATGCTCTGCACCATCAGCTCCTAGGATGCTCTGCACCATCAGCTCCTAGGATGCTCTGCACCAGACTCCTAGAAGCTCGTGCACCATCAGTCTCTAGGATGCTCGGCACCATCACTCCTAGGATGCGTCTGCAACCTCAGCTCCCTAGGAGGCCTCTGCAACCATCAGCTCCTAGGATGCTCTGCACCATCAGCTCCTAGGTACTCTCTGCACCATCACTCCTAGATGCTCTGCCCATCACTCCTAGATGCTCTCAACCTCAGCTCCTAGGATGCTCTGCACCATCAGCTCCCAGGATGATCTGGGTTTCATCTCTTTGTGTTGCAGACATTATCTCAGACCGGCTCCTTTGCCTTGGACCCTGCTGGTTTGAAACTCTGTGGTCGATCACATCGGAATTTGTTTCCAAATCGATTCCCCCACAGATGCTGAAAAACCTGCAGGAGACGAAAATCTGCAAGAGAAAGAACACTGTACCGACTACAGGAGCAAGATAGAGGGTTCTTCATCTGAGGAGGAGACGAGGAGGAGGAGGCTATGGTAAGAAGGTGGCAGAGAAGATAGTGATGCCGAGGAGGAATAGACCAGGACGAGAAATATGGAGGCAGAGGATGGTAAGGAGGAGAAGAAGATTAGATGAGATGAGTGATGAAGGGTGGAATACATGGTGATTAGTGATATTTGGCGATGTAGGCTGATATGATATAGAACATTGGAGTTGGTACGTAAGAGGAAGATGAAGGGTAGGTAAAAGTGGTTGATGTTGAGGAAAATAATAATTAATTTTCTTGGTGATTGGTCGGGGAAACTTACGTTAATGTTGATAGAACCCTAGCGAAGCAATAACTTCAGTGTGGACAGAATGAGGTGTGATGGTAGCTTCTCCACAATTGCTGGGATCAAATGATGACGACTTCTCTGATTCTCTTTTGTCTCCAGGTGATGGAGGAGAGCTCAGGACTCCGTGATGAGAAGTGGAGGATACAGAGGTCCAGATTGCTGCTTTCTCCTCCGCTGGGCTATATCCTCCCACTGCTCCTGGACAATCCCTCCAAGTATTTTTCCCAGAGCCCCCTCAGCACCCCCCTGCTGCAATTCACTGACTTCTATACAAAGAGTAAGACTCCTTGATTAGTATCTGTACTGAAGATCTCCTTGTGTCCTCTCCTCAGTATATGTACTGAAGATCTCCTTGTGTCCTCTCCTCAGTATATGTACTGATCATCTTGTGTCCTCCCCCTCAGTAGTGTTACTGATCATCTTGTGTCTCCTCCTCATATAATGTACTGATCATCGTGTGTCTCTCTCCTCAGTTATGTACTGATCATCTTGTGTCTTCTCCTCGTATATGTACTGATCACGTCTGTGTCCCCTCTCCTCAGATATGTACTGATCATCTGTGTGTCCTCTCCTCAGTATATGTACTGATCATCTTGTGTCCTCTCCTCAGTATAATGTACTGATCATCTTGTGTCTTCTCCTCGGTAGATATGTACTGATCATCTTGTGTCCTCTCCTAGTATATGTACTGATCATCTTGTGTCTTCTCCTCAGTATATGTACTGATCATCTTGTCCTGCCCTCCTCAGTAATATGTAGACTGATCATCTTGTGTCTTTCTCCTCGAGAATGTACTGATCATCTTGTGTGCTCTCCTCAGTAAATGTACTGAGCTCTTGGTCTTCTTTCCCTCAGTATATGTACTGATCATCTTGTGTCCGCTCCTCACTAATGTACGAAGTCTCTTTGTCCTCCCCTCAGTATATGAATGATCAGTCTTGTGTCCTCTCCTCATATATTACTATCATCGTGTGTCCTCTCCTCATATAGTACTGATCATCTTGTGTCCCTCCTCCCAGTATATGTACTGACATCGTTGTCTTCTCGCGTATATGTACTGACTTTGTGTCTCTCCCTCGTAATATGTACTGATCATCTTGTTCCTCTCCCAGTATAGTACTGATCATCTTGTGTCTTCTCCTCAGTATATGTACTGATCATCTTGTGTCCTCTCCTCAGTATATGTACTGATCATCTTGTGTCCCTCTCCTCAGTATATGTACTGATCATCTTGTGGTCCTCTCCTCAGTATATGTACTGATTCATCTTGTGTCTTCTCCTCGGTATATGTACTGATCATCTTGTGTCCTCTCTCATTATATGTACTGATCATCTTGTGTCTTCTCCTCGTATAATATTGGTTCTTCTCGTATTTTGTTAAAAATCATAGGCCAAAAACAACCATAATACCTTGATCATCTTGGTGTCCTCTCCAATTCGGTAGCGTACTGATCATCTTGTGTGCTCCCCTCAGGTCAGGCAGCTCCTGGCTCGGACCTCTCTCAGTCTCGGCGGTTACAGTGGACTTGGTTGGGGAATGCTGAGGTACAATATGGAGACCTGATGCTCCGAGTCTCCACCCTGCAGATGGTCATCTTACTGCTCTTTAACCAGCACAAGGTATGTAGGATCTTGATCTTGACATGTCCTGACATCCTGGGTCTGTATCACTTCTCTATGTTGGTGGCCTCACCTGTTTTCTCTGTAATGTCTCCTTCTATCGGCAGGAGGTCTCCATGGAGGACATAGAGCTGCGCACAGGGATATCTGGATCATTGCTGACCACTTCAGTAGACTCCCTGACCAACGATACTGGAATCCTCTGCTGTCATAAGGACACAGGTGAGAATCAGATGATTGTAGATGAAGGATGACAGTAATTGTACAGCAGATGAAACCATGATGGGGATCATCTGTCACTCAGGATTTGTAAACAAGGTTAAATGGTTGCTGCTTCATAGACCACATGTCTGCTAGTGGATCTGCCATGGCTGGAAGCCTGTGTCAGGGGTCTAGCAGGTGTATATACCGCCCTTATTCACTTTACCAGCTCTCTATTCTAGGACATCTATATGTGAATGAAGCAGCTGAGCAGGACCTGGGGTCACACACGGTTCTCGATTTCTGCACCAATTGGAACAAAAAGAATACTTTGGAGGAAATTTTCTACATGTTACAGAGGAGGAGGGAATCCCTGTTGCATGTGCTGGAGCGGGTCATGAAGGAAGAGCGGGAGATCCGTATGGACAGGCTGCTGTTCAGGGTAGGTCATGGGCTGTAGGACAGCAGTGATTGTACGGGTCGTGGCATGAATGTTCCAGTTCTTCTTAGGCCTCATGCACATGAACGTATGCCCACACAGGAATAGAGCGGTGCAGTGCTTATCTTCGCCCCTCATCTCTGCCCCTTTTCCATCGAAAATAGCAGCCACACGCCCGCATCTATGGCAGAAGATAGAACAGACTCTATGTGGCTATGGCTTGAAACAGTGAGCCCTTGTGCTCACCGTACCGAGCCCGGGCACCACAGCCGTCCATAGGGGATGTATGTACATAGGTCCCCGAGATGGTCGTGTGTATGTGGCCTTACTGCTTTTCCTGTCAGATACTCATATGTGATTTTGTATGTTTAGGTTCTTGATGGTTTCCGGAGAGAAGTACCCACCGCACTGTCCAGTGACTGCGGGGTCCCGGATGTGCTCTCCTGTATAAAGCGCCAGCTGGATAATGGTGTTATCTATAGAAAACCAAACAACCCACTAACTCTGTGCTACAAAGTGGAGGCGCCACCGCCTGTGGAACTATGTCCCATGACTATCCATGAAGAGACCACAACATCAATCCCACCCCAAGTGTCCGAATTCTGCCGAGTACGGAAAATCAGCAGCAACATTGCCCCAGTCGCAGAGCAGCGGCTGACCTTCAGTACATTCAGGTCTTTGGAGAAGTCCTAAGCAGAGTGAAGCTGCAGAGGATGCCCTGAAATATAAGTAGGATCGCGCCGGCAGAAGCTTCCACGCGCTCCAGTGCCACGGGATCTTCGGGATGCTGCTGCTGACCTCCGCTCCTGATCCGCTGTATATGAAAGCTGAGTCTGACGACCTCTCGTGGATTATACAATTGTTTAATTCTTGTTACGGTTTTCAATGAGGTCAGGTTTGCCATCGAGGTCACGATTCAGGCAGTAAAGCCTAAAGACAAGGGAGGCACATGTAACAACTACGAGGTGAGGAAGAAGCTGCTGGCTGGTGGGATTGAAAGTATCGGCCCCCATCCTCGTATAATCATGTGAGGTTCTGTTTGCACAACATGGACATATTGTTTTAGGTTCCGAATATACGTTACTGCTGGATGCCATCACATGGGTAGGTGCAGTAAAGCAATGGAGAGGGTTGTGATTAGGGAAGAAAACAGGTTGTTTATGAAAGTGCTGCTCTAAAAAAAGGTAAGTGGTATTGGTGTGTCAAAATAGTTCATTTATTTAATTTTGTACGGGACTACACGTTTTGGAGACTGACCGTCGCCTTCATCAGGTCCATAATAAAAGTACACTGGCTGGGGGGGGGGGGGGAATGGTGAGGTGTTGTAAGGCCCCAAGATTTATACAGTGCGGCCATCTGGACACTGAGCGTCTTAAGCTTATATTTACTACATGGTCCATACATCGGACCTGTCTGCCACCTACATAAATCTTTGATTATCAAGTCACACCCCCATTTCATTTTTGGGGCCAGTGTACTTTTATTATGAACCTGATGAAGGGGAAGGTCGGTCTCCAAAAAGCATAGTCCAGTACAATCAATTTTGCCTGTTTTTATTCAACCTGTTTTGGGGCAGCGCGTTCTCAAACAACCTGTTTTTTCCAAATCCAAACCCTCTCTATCATGTAGAATAAGGGTGTGGAGGAAGCCTTGTATATGGACGTATAGATATGGAAGAACCTTGACCATGGTGTGAGACAGGAGGTCCTCGGCCAGGCTGAAGGTCCTCTCTCACCTTCTCTGTTATTAGCCGTGTGAGGAAGTTTGGTTTTTATTCTGGTTGTTTGGCGGTGTCTTGAGACATGTAAATGTTATTTTGTTTTGTATTTAATTGTATAACTTTTTTTTATTGCCCTAAACTACCCTTCATCATAGTAGGGACCTTCCTCTCCAGCAAGACGACCGATCCTTGTTCCCCTGCTTCTGGCAGAGCCTGCCCCTTCCCCAAGTTATGAATCTCATTGTTTTTGGATCTCTATGATCTGATTGGGTATTGAAACAAGAGAACAGAGAAGCGTTGATATCATTGGATTTTATTGCATTATTCCCACACAGTTTGTGGTGTACTGAGAGATGGGATCGGGACACCTCGGCCAGAGCACCATAGGAAGAGGAACCGCACAGTATAATGAGTCATGTGATTGGGTCAGTAGGGTACAAGGACTCTCCCAGTCATTGGGTACCTCGGCCTCACAGTATGTGGTATTATTAGTCACGTGATTTGGGCACCTTGTTGTGATGCGACAGTAAGAGGGTCCTCACAGTAAGTGGTATAAAGTGTCATGTGATGTGAAAACCCTGGCCAGGACACTAACCCTGGTAAGGTAAGTTGTGATTTTGGGCAATGGTAAGGGGCACCCTCACCGGATGGTGAGTCATGTGATGGTAAGAGGGCAGTTGATGGTGTGGGCTCCATGCTGAGGTCAGGACTGGTGCCGGGGAGGGGAACCTTCTGCCTGATTATCTGATTGAGGAAAAGTCAAGCTGATTGCGCTGCATGGACCTCACAGCGCCATCACATCTTCCCGTGACCGAAGATACCAACGGGAAACTGCTTCACGTGTGTCGGCCACTGCGCTGCCAGCTGGAAAAACTTCACGTCGTTCCAGTCCACTCCATCTATGGTCACTGCAAGACACCATGGAAAAGATGCTACAGGTTATGTGGAAAATGTGAGCCGCTGAGGGGGGTCCCTCCATCAGGACAGATTAAAGGTAGGTTGTTAGCAGAAGGTGGACTTACCTCTCAGCATGGTGTTCTGGTTTTTGGCAGTGCAGATTAGGCGGCTGATCCCTTCGATGACTTGACTACGCGATTCGGCTTCCTTCTCTTTTGGCTTCTTACTCAGAAACATGACTAGGAAGGAGCAGATGATGAGAGTGTTAGCTCTGATGCCTCTCCAGCTCTGTGATCTCTGGTGTGTCCTGTGTAGGTCTGGGTGGTGGTCCTTGCCCATGTCGATGGAGGACCTGTTACTGTGTTGGGGTTAATGATGCACTCACCCTTCTTGTTCTTCTCCTGGGTCACTATGGTCATGGCCATACACAGGGGTAAGTTGCTCTCTCCAGGTGGAGGCAAACGACTGACTTGCAGTGAGCGGAAGTTGCTCCTCATTGTGTTTTTAGTGGCCGTGTCCCTCCTGTCTCCATCTTTCCGGCGTTCGGAGCCTTGCCACTGCCAGTAATCCACCTGCAGACCCATCACTTCAACTCCAGCGGATAAAGCCCTACAGATGGAGGGGTCGAGACTGTGAGTGTGGAAAAGAGAGGGATGGGGGAAGACACCAATGTAGGGTTTATGTCTTACCCGGCATTTGATAGACCGCTGCTGACTGAGGGGGACGGTGGTGGGGTGCATGTGGGCTCCTTCACCATCGATGAGCCTGTACCCGGGGATGAGGAGGAGTTGAGGAGCGATGGATTGCAGACCGATGCCTCGTCAGAGTCCACTGCAGGAGAGAGGCATGAGGTCACATCTACTATCCTAGGTCTACAACAGATTGTGGGGAACCACACAAATATTCAGATACAGTTGTAGCTCTAAAGCACCGATACATATATATTCTCCTATTTAACCTTATACTCCACCATACTATCCTCTGCATGCTACATTATACACCTCTATCCCTTCCACTGCTCCTGCACGGCCTATACTCATCTTTCCATTCCTCTGCACCAATATATATATATACATATTAAAATTATATCCTATATTCGAGCCACCTATACTCCTCTGGACTCCCCTATATTATCCTCTCCTCCTCCTTACACATTATGACAACAACTCACCAGAAGCTGCAAGAGGCTGCTCCACAATCCCAACCTTCACAACCTAAAACAAGACAAGACATAATAACCGCGTCAGTGACTAAGGTCCCAGAGGCCACAGGAGGCACATGGCGGCTGGTCACGTACAAGGCATTACACATCCATAGCAGGGGTGTGGAGGCACCGCAACCCCAGAGGAGTCTCTGCCCCATAAAGGAACAGCAATGGCCTTATCACCAGACCTAACGGGTGCGATATCTCTTCTGAACTCTGTGATGGGGCTGTCAATCATTCCAAACATTTTACAATACTGAGGCAACAAAGTAACCCTAAGGGCTCTTTCACATTGGTTTTTTTAACGTATGTGGTTCAGTGATTTCCACAGACGCCTCACAAAAGCATTGATTGATTCAATGGGAGTTTTCACAGTGGCTTGTATTTTCACTCATCTGTTGTCGGTGGTAAAAATTACGACCTTCGGTTTTTATTTTTGCAGACACTGAGACAAAATGCAACGGAAGCTGGCCACCGATGGCATTGGGAAAGAGCCCTAATCCTAGTAGTTCTTCGTTAAACGGTATCTACCACCAGGATGAAGGGCTATATGTAAATGAGCATTAGTCTCATTTGCATACAATCTTTCATCTTGGTGGTAGATGTCCTTTATGTTCCAACACAAGTCTCAATCAAAGTAATCCAAAGTATCCTCGTAATCTTCTAGATTCTGCCTCTACTCCCATAACACTCATGATGTCTGCATATTATGTTCCATTTGATGGTCCATCTGCTCCTGGATCATACATTGGTTCAGCTTATGGTTATCTTTTTTTTTTTTTTGATCAAAACATTTTTATTGAGGTTTTTGTTTTTAACAACACATTACAAACATACTGTTGAACAAAAGACCAAGACAATAAGAACAACCCACTCCCCCCTCCGCCCCCCCAGCATTCCCCACAGCAGACAGATAGAGACTATTGTTGTTAATTATTCCTATGGACCATTGGTTCACCCTTCACATATCATACCTAAAAAAGCATGGATTCCTCTATCCCACAGGCAAGTACTTGCGACAAACAGTTTCCCTTTAGTATGTACATATCTCATACAGTCCCCGTTATCAGCTGGTAGTGAGAGCTATTACGTAGATCAATCAGGGCTCTATTCGGAAGTCCTGTCGTGTCCAACCACCTTCTCCATAGTTTATCAAATTTTTTGGGGCATTTTCTTTTTAGATATACTCCCCACTCCAACCTAATTATACTGTTGACCTTATTTATAAATTCCTGTATTGTAGGTGCCGATGTTTGAATCCATCGAGCCGCTACGGACTTGCGTGCCATATACAATAACTTTTGTATACATAGCATAGTGGTCCCATCTATATTCTCATTTTCAATCAAACCCAACAAGCAAATCCTTGGGTCCGGCTCTAGGTCCACTGATAGCACCTTCCGAATTACATGTAAAACTTGTTTCCAAAATTCCTCCAGCTCCTTACACTCCCATAACATATGCATCAGTTTTGCATCCGAGGACGAGCATCTGGGACAACAAGAGTCAGGTCGCACCCCTATCCTATGGAGTAGGCTTGGTGTCTTATACACCCTATGCAGAAGATAAATTTGGGACAATCTTTGGGCCTCTGATGGAGACAATAAGGGTGTCCTTTCTAAGATTTCTTCCCATTGGGAATCTGAGATTTCCCCTACATCTGCTTCCCATTTCTCTTTGATCATAAGGGGGTGACCTTTCAGATATTCTCCCAAGAGGCTAGAATAAATACTAGATATGATCCCTCTATTCGGTCCCCTTCCCGCTATCAATTTCAATGTGCTATGGCTCGATAGTTGAAGCCTATCCTCTTTGACCGTCTTCTCATATGCATGCCTTAATTGCAGGAATTTATAAAATTGTGTATTAGGCAGATTAAAGGTTTCCCTTAATTTTAAATCGTTTGTACAACTATCTCCATCTAATAACTGCCGTACAAACCATATTCCTTTACCCTCCCACGGCGAGAAACCCTCTAATTTAAACATTTCCGGGAGCCGGGGATTATGCCATATAGGAAGGTACTCACTATGACCCTGAATCCCCACCAAATCCTTAATCTTGGACCATGTCTTGGACATTTATGGTTATCTTTTTAATACATGCTCCAGCTCATCTCTTGCCTTAGCTTCAGATTTATCCTTTGCTCCACTCTACATCGATCAGCTAGAACCTCCCTTTGTTGCTCCTACTTCCAGTTCACCCACTGCTCCTTTTTCATTGATCCATCTGCTGGTTCGGCCCTTGGTCCATCATTTGCTCTATCCAGTGGTTCATTCTCTGGTCCATACTCTCCTTTGACCCCCAGTTTCTCTACAAGTTTATCCTTGGGTCTATTCCTCTCGTCTGGTTTGGTCCGTCTTCTACTTGTCTATCTGGTCCTCTGGTCGCTCTTTTGTTCCAACCTTAGTTCCACTCTCTGGTTGAGGCTCAGATCCATTCCCTGGGTCCTGCCCAGTCTCCTCCTGCTTCTGAGAGTTCGGGTCGTACTGAAACTTCCCAAACCAATCCTTGTTTTTTCCGCGCTCTCACATCTACACAATTCTGAAATATGGGGCTAAAGTCAATGAGGTTTGTAACGTTCCACCTCATCCTACGTGTTGTACAGAGGATGCCCCTGCACACTCAGGGATATCTGGGACTGTGTCTACAATGGCTCGGGTATATTATTATGTACTTTATGAAGTGTTTGCATGACTTTTGTGTCAGCATTTTGTCCGACACGTTAGAAATCTGTGCACCTAAAGGGGTGTGGTAGTGCTCAGTCAGAGTTTTTACGACCTTTGGGGCTTATTTACGAAGGGTTGAGGATCGCACTTTCGTCGGGCTATTTACGGTTTTTGGGATTTGCACAGCTTTGACAGGTATTTAACAGGGGTTTGCGCTGGGATTGTGTCGCACGTGATCGGATTGTGGGGTGGTTGTGCTGCTTCCGTGCGTCAGAAATCGGGGATGTTCCATTGGACGATCCAACCAATTCAGACTGAGCCCTGGATTTAAGATTCAAATTGTGTCGCAAGACAATGCACTTACATGCACCGGGAAGAAGAAGGTAAACTCCGGGGACCTGGGTGGGGAAGCGACACATGCAGGATATTGGGTGCACAATCTTTGTGAATCGCGGCAGAGTGCATGATCGTTGGGCAATGCACTTTCGTGAACTCGGCAGGACTGGATTTGCGTTTTTCCCGACGTGTTACCCGAATATTTCCGATTTGCGCCGATTTCCCCTGAATTGCCCCGGGATTTTGGCGCACGCAATCGGATTGTGGCGCATCGGCGCTGGCATGCACGCGAAGGAAATCAGGGGCGTGGACGAACGAAAACCTGATGGATTCGGAAAAAGCGCTGCATTTAAAAAAAAAAAAAATCTGTTGCGGAGCTTGCACTTACCTTCACTCAGCCCGAGCCGGTGAACTCCAGCGCGTTCCGATGCTTTTCAGCACAGCAGCGCCACGTGGTGGGCGGCAGAGGAACTACCTTAATAAATCCCGGCCAGACCCGAATCCAACGCAGAGAACGCGCCGCTGGATCGCGAATGAACCGCGTAAGTAAATCTGCCCCATTGTGTTGCTCATAGATAGAAAGTGAACCAACAAATAAAAGGTGCGCAATTTCCCAGAGCATTGTCGTATAACTGAGCAGCGAGCACCACGATTGGATGATCTGGCACAAACTGCTCATTAGTGAGTGAGATTGCACTGATTACAAACCCCACAACAGAGGAGGCCTCAGCTGGAGAGGATCAGTGAGATGTCTCAGTCCATAGAAATTATACAGGAAAACAAGTATCTATTTTATGAAGACTCACCCCAATAAATGGAACAAACTTCTGGCAAGAATCCTCATCAGCACTAAGAGAACGGAGCAGAAGAGACCAGAGGAGAACAGAGAGAAGGCAGAAGAGAAGAGGAAGTTAAGAGAAGGCAGAGATACAGGAGCAACAGAGAAAACACAAGTGATACAAGATGAGATAAAGGCGAAAGAGCCCCAAAAGGTGATCGCAACACCTCAGACAAAGCAAAAAGAGAAAGGCAGAAGACCAAGAAGGAGAAGAGTATGGAACACAAAAGAGGAACGGCCGAACAGTGTGAGGACATGTCCAGAAACTGGAATATAAATCCATATATCACAGTCCTGCTGCTACTACCTACACTCACAAAGAAATTATTACACAGCAACCCAGGGACAACATCTAACACATGCTGCACAGAGCACAGCAGTGTGAGGACACACCATCAGTGCACTTGGAGAAGCTACGATCCTGGAATATAAATCTGAATATCACAGTCCTGCTGCTACTAACAACATACACAATGGTCTGATTACACATCTCTCCTAATGCTGGCTGCAGGTCACTAACTAATGAATACAAAAAACAATTATTTTATTACTAAGTGAGGGAGGGGATTATATATAATACAGTGCACACGTATGAGGGGAACACTACAACTCACCTCCTCTGTCTGTAGGTCAGCATAGCCTCCGAGATGAAGAGCTGATGGGACGTGGACACCCCCGCTATGTACTGAGCCACTCTCCCCGCCACATCCAGACGCTCTGTGTAATAAGAGATGTCCACATTATTATCTACACTCAAGACTCCTCAAATATAACCCACCATCATGGCCACCAGCAGCCATTGACAAACTCTACTGGGAGGACTTTTTTGAGGAGCAGAAGGGGTCATTAAAGGAATTGTCTGCTGCCAATGACTCCACCTGCCAGTCTGGGGGAGCTGTATCTAAAGTCTCTGTGATGCACATTACATAGGGTGCTACAGACCACCAGAAAAGGGAAGAAAACCTATTGGCTGTGTAGCAGTACAGAGAGGAGAGCACCCAGGCAGATTCTGCAAGGATTGCACAGGTTGTGTAGCAGTACAGAGAGAGGGGAGAGCACCCAGGCAGATTCTACAAGGAGTGCAAGGTTTGTGTAGCAGTACAGAGAGAGGGAGAGCACCCAGGCAGAGGTTGCAAGGATTGCACAGGTTGTGTAGCAGTACAGAGAGAGGGGAGAGCACCCAGGCAGAGTCTGCAAGGATTGCACAGGTTGTGTAGCAGTACAGAGAGAGGGGAGAGCACCCAGGCAGATTCTACAAGGATTGCACAGGTGGTGTAGCAGTACAGAGAGAGGGGAGAGCACCCAGACAGAGTCTGCAAGGATTGCACAGGTTGTGTAGCAGTACAGAGAGAGGTTATTCCACACAGTTGGTGGTGTACTGAGAGATGGGATCGGACACCTCGGCCAATCACCATAGGAAGAGGAACCGCACAGTATAATGAGTGGTGTGATGGGTCAGTAGGGTACAAGGATCTACCCATCTTGGGTACCTCGGCCTCACAGTAATGTTGTATTATTAGTTCATACGTGATTTGGTCACTTGTTGTGATGCGACAGTAAGAGGGTCCTCACAGTAAGTGGTATAAAGTTGTCATGTGATGTGGAACCCCTGGCCGACACTAACAACCCTGGTAGGTAATTTGTAGATTTTGGGCAATGGTAAGGGGCACCCTCACCGGATGGTGAGTCAGTGATGGTAGAGGGCAGTTTGTATGGTGTGGGCCTCCATGCTGAGGTCGGACTGGTGCCGGGGGGGAACCCTTCTTCTGCCTTATTATACTGATTGAGGAAAATTCAAGCGATTTGGCGCTGCATGGACCTCACACAGCGCCAAATCACATCTTCCCGTGCCGAAGATACCAACGGGAAACTTCTTCACGTGTGTCGGCCACACTGTGCGCTGCCAGCTGAAAAACTTCACGTCTTCCAGTCACTCCACCTATGGTCACTGCAAGACACCATGGAAAGATTCTACAGGTTATGTGGAAATGTGGAGCCGCTGAGGGGTTCCCTCCCTCATGACAGATTAAAGGTAGGTTGTTAGCAGAAGGTGGACTTACCTTCAGCATTGGTGTTTCTGGGTTTTTGGCAGTGCGATTAGGCGGCTGATCCTTCTGATGACTTACTATACGCGATTCGGCTTCCTTCTCTTTTGGCTTCTTACTCCAGAACATACTAGGAAGGAGCAGATGATGAGAGTGTTAGCTCTGGATTGCCTCTCCAGCTCTGTATCTCTGGTGTTCCTGTGTAGGTACTGGGCTGGTGGTCCTTGCCCTGTCGATGGAGGAACTGTTCTGTGTTGGGGTTACTGCATGCACTCACCCTCTGTTCTTCTCCTGGGTCAATATGGTCATGTCCAAAAAAAAAATACACGGGGTAAGGTGCTCTCTCCAGTGGAGGCAAACGACTGACTTGCAGTTTATCGGAATTTGCTCCTCATTGTGTTTTTTAGTGGCCGTGTCCCTCCTTCTCATCTTTTCCAGCGTTCGGGCGGCGAGGAGGGTGAAAAGAGAAAAAAGGCCTTCTTGCCACTGCCAGTAATCCACCTGCAAGACCGCATCACTTATCCAAAAACTCCAGCCTGATACAGCACCTACAGATGGGGGTCCGAGACTGTGATGTTTGGGAAAAGAGAGGGATGGTCAGACCTCAATGTAGGGTTTTATGCTTACCGGCATTTGATAGAACCGCTCGCTTGACTGAGGGGGACGGTGGGTGGGGTGCATGTGGGTCTCACCATGAATGAGCCTGTACCCGGGGATGAGGAGGTTGAGGAGCGATGGATTGCAGACAACCAGATGCCTCTCAGTACCACTGCATGTATAGAGGCATGAGTCACATCTAACTATCCTAAGGTCTACAACAGATTGTGGGGAACGCCACAATATTCAGATACAGTTGTTACTTCTAAGCCCGATAACATATAATCTTTCTCCTATTTAAACCCTTATACTTCCACCATACTATCCTCTGCATGCTCCATTATCCACCTCTAAATCCCTCTCCACTGCTCGCTGCCGGCCTATACTCTTCTTTCTATTCCTCTGCACCAATATATATATACATATTAAAATTTATTCGATATACTAGCCACCATCCTGTCTGGACTCCCCTATATTATCCTCTCCTCCTTACACATATGACAACAACTCACCAGAAGCTGCAAGAGGCCTGCCTCCAACAATCCCACCAACCTTCCAACCTAAAACAAACAAGATATAAACCCCGTCAGTGACTAAGGTCCAGAGGCCCCAGAGGCCACATGGCGGCTGGTCACTTACACAGCATTACACATCCATATCACCGGGACATGGAGGCAACCGCAACCCCAGGGAGTCTCTGGCCCCATAAAGGAACAGCAATGGCCTTATCCACCATACCTAACGGGTGCGATATCCTCTTCTGAACTCTGTGCATGGGCTTCAATCATTCCAAACATTTTACAATACTGAGGAACAAAGTAACGCCTAAGGAGCTTTTCACATTGTTTTTTTAAAACGTATGTGAGTTCAGTATTTCCACAGACTGCCTCACAAAACCATTGATTGATTCAATGGGAGTTTTCACATGGCTGTATTTCATCATTCAAAACAAATGATCTGTTGGAAAATTATGACCTTCAGTTTTTATTTTTGTAGACACTGATACAAAATGCAACGGAAAGCCTGGCCACCGTGCAATGGGAAAGAGCCCTACCTCCTAGTAGTTCTTTCGTTAACTGTATCTACCACCAGGATGAAGGGCTGTATGTAAATGAGGCAATTGGTCTCATTGCATACAATCCTTTCATCTGGGGTAGATGTCCTTTAAGTTCCAACACAAAGTCTCAAAGTAATTAAAGTATCCTTCGAATCTTCTAGATTTCTGCTCTACTTCCATAACACTCATGATGTCTGTATATAAATGTTCCATTTGATGGTCCTCTGCTCCTGGATCATACATGGTTCAGCTTATGGTTATCTTTTTAATACATGGCTCCAGTTCATCTTTGTCTCAGCTCCAGATTTATTTATCCTTGCTCTGCTCTACATCGATCAGCTAGACCTCCCTTTGTTGCGCCTACTTTCTGTTCAACACCACTGCTCCTTCTTCATTCATTGTCCTCCGCTGGTTCGGCCCTTGGTCCTCATTTGCTCTATCCAGTGGGATCATTCTCTGGTCATACTCTCCTTTTGACCCCCAGTTTCTCTACATTTCTCCTTGGGTCTAGTCCTCTCGTCTGGTTTTGGTCGTCTTCTTCTACTTTTTATCTGGTCCCCTGTCGTTCTTTGTTGTTCCAACCTCCGTTCCACTACTCTGGTTGAGGCTCAGATCCTTCCCGGGGTCCTGCCCAGTCTCTCCTCTTCTGAGAGTTCGGGTCGTATGAAACTTCCAAACACGCTCTCACACAACATCTACACAATTTCTGAATATGGTGCTAAAGTCATGAGGGTTTGTAACGTTCCACCCACCTCATCCTATACGTGTTGTACAGAGGATGCCCTGCACACTCAGGATACTGTGACTGTGTCGACATGGCTCGGACTATTATTATGTAATTTTTGAAGTGTTTTGCAAAATCACCTTGTGTCGGCATTTTGTCCGACGTGTTTTAGAACTCTGTGCCCCTGAAGGGGTTGTGGTAGTGCTCAGTAAGATTTTTTAAAAATTCTTTGGGCTTATTTACTAATGTATCGCGGATCGCACTTTCGTTGGGCTATTTACGGTTTTTTGGGATTTGCAACAGCTTTGACATGTATTTACAGGGGTTTGCGCTGGGATTGTGGTCGTCAAACCGTGATGATTGTGGGGTGGTTTTGCCTGCTTCCGTTCTTCAGATCGGGGACGTTCCATTGGACGATCCGACCAATTGAACTGACCCTGGATTGAATATTCAGATTTGTGTCGCAAGACAATGCACTTACATGCACCGGGAAGAAGAAAGGTGAACCCCGGGGCCTGAGCGGGAAGCGACACATGCAGGCTTCGGTCGCACAATATTTAGAGGTGCAGGATCAGGGTCAATGACTTTCGTGACCTACGCAGGACCGGGTAAGTAAATGTACCCATATGTTTAGACTTCGACAAAATGTGTCGGCTCATATTAGATTGAAAGTTGAACCTCAAATAAAGGGTGCTCAATTTCCCAGAGCATTGTCGTATATGACAGGCGAGCACCACGATTGGATGATCTGGCACAAACTCTATTATGAGTGAATTGCACTAGGTGATTGCACTGATTACAACCCACAACAGAGGAGGCCTCAGCTGAGAGGATCATTGAGATGTCTCAGTCCCCATAAAGAAATTATACAGGAAACAATTATCTATTTTATAGAAGACTCACCCCAAATAATGGAAACAAACGTCTGGCAATAATCCTAATCGGCACTACGAGAACTGAGCAGAAGAGACCAGCGGAGAACATGGAGAGAAGGCCGAAAATAATAGAAGTTAAGAGAAGGCAGATATACAGGAGCAACAGAAGAAAACACAAGTGATACAAATGAGATAACGGCGAAAGAGCCCCAAAAGTGGTGATCGAACACCTCATACAAAGCAAAAGAGAAGTCCGAAGACCAATAATAGAAAGTATGGAACACAAAAGAGGAACGGACGAACGTGTGAAGGAATGTCCAGAAACTGGAATTAATCCATAGATCAGTCCTGCTGCTACTACTACACTCCCAAAGAATTATTACACAACACAGCAACCCATGGACAAAACTCTAACACATTCTGTTCTGCAAAGAGCCAGAGCACAGCATGTGTGAGGACACACCATCAGTGCACTGGAGAAGCGCGATCCTGTATATACATCTGAATATCACCGTCCCTGCGGCTACTAACAACAATACACAAAGGTCTGATTACACATCTCGCCTAATGCTGGCATGCAGGTCAAACTAATAATGAAATAACAAAAACAATTATTTTATTACTAAGTGAGGAGGGGATTATATATAATACAGTGCACCGTATGAAGGGGAACACTACAACTCACCTCCTCTGTCTGTATGTCGCATAGCCTCCGATATGAAGCTGATGGGACGTGGACACCCCCCGCTATGTATGAGCTACTCTCCCCGCCACAGTCCATACGCTCTGGTGTACTACGAGGATGTCGACATTATTATCTCACTCAAGACTCCTCAAATAAACCCACCATCATGGCCACCAGCAGCCATTGACAACTCTACTGGAGTACTTTTTTAGGAAAGAAGGGTCCCTTAAAGGATTGTCTGCTGCCAATGACTCCATCGCCAGTCTGGGGACCTGTAAATCTAAAGTCTCTTACATTACATAGGGTGGCTACAGACCACCAGAATAGGGAAGACAACCTCTGGGCTGTGTAGCAGTACAGAGAAGGAGAGCAAAACCAGGCAGATTCTGCAAGGAAGCCAGTTGTGTATTCAGTACAGAGAGAGGTAGGACAACCCAGGCAGATTCTCAAGATTGCACAGGTTGTGTACAGTATCGAGGAGAGGGAGAGCACCCAGGCAGAGTCTGCAAGGATTGGCACAGGTGTGTAAGCAGTACAGAGAGAGGGGAGAGCACCCAGGCAGATTCTTCTAAAAGGATTGCACAGGTTGTGTAGCAGTACAGAGAGAGGGGAGAGCACCCAGGCAGATTCTACAGGATTTCACAGGTTGTGTAGCATTACGAGGGAGAGAGGGGAGAGCACCCAGGCAGATTCTGCAAGGATTGCACAGGTTGTGTACAGTAAACAGAGAGGAGAGCACCCCCAGGCAGATTCTGCAACGGATTGCACAGGTTTGTCAGTCCAGAAGAGGAAGAGCACCAGGCAGATTTCAACAAGGATTGCACAGGTTGTGTAGCAGTACCGGAGAGGGGAGAGCACCCAGGCCAGAGTTCTGCAAGGATTGCCCGGTGGTTGTAGCAGTACAGAGAGAGAGGGGAGAGCACCCAGGCATATTCTACAAGGATTCACAGGTTTGTGTAGCAGTACAGAGAGAGGGAGAGCACCCAGGCAGATTCTACAAGGATTGCACAGGTTGTGTAGCAGTACAGAGAAGAGGGGAGATCACCCAGGCAGATTCTAACAGGATTGCACAGGTGTGTAGCAGTACAGAGAGAGGGAGATCACTCCAGGCAATTCTGCAAGGATTGCACAGGTTGATTGTAGGCAGTAACGGAGGAAAAGCACCCAGGCAGATTCTACAAGTATTGCCACAGTTGTTAATTCGTACATCAGTAGAGGGAGAGCCCAGCAGAATTCTGCAGGACTCACAGGTTGTGATCAGTACAGAGAGAGGGAGAACAACCCAGGCAGAGTCCTGCAAGGATTGGCACTCCATCCACATAATCCCAGGTAATACACTATTTTATGAATCTATGTGACCCCCAATACACGTCATCATTTTGCATAAACCAAATAAAGGTGTCTCACCTGAAGTTGGGGCTCCCCTGGCTGAACACATCCCTCCAGGCTGCATCCATTAAGACGGGCATTATATTTACTACTTGTCGCAGTGATGCCAGTATTTGGCCCCAGGATGGGGGACCCTGAGGGTGAAAAACACCCTCAATGTTAACCTACCAATCTTGAAATTCTGAACAGAGGAACAAGCCTCTCAGTCCTGAAAGCAGCTACAAGTAATGGCGCAGATACAAGTAATATGGCGACATTACCATACAAAGAATGTGCCCTTCCCACACTCCCAGTGAAGAACGAGAAAGCGAAGGTAGTCTAGCCAATCTGTGTCGTTCCCACGAGCTGCTCACAAAGGAACCGGAGGATGACGCTTAGATAATCTGGTCACCAGCCACTACAACGTTTCACATTTCAACACGGGGGAAGGATCATGAGTTACAATTACAGCGGAGATGAAATACAAATTCAGGGACTACTGAAATCTGTGACTACAGGAAACGTGGATTGAGGTCACTTCCCGTGGGTACATACTGTATGGCTGAGTGAGTGTTCTTGCTATGCTAGACTTCTGTGACTACAGAAGAAGTGGTCTGCTTTGTACTCGATACATGCGACCATAGAAGACCTAGTTTGAAGCTCCTCCTCCCTCTGCAATTCATGTTGACTATGGAAGAAGTGCTTAAAGTGCCCTCTCTATCTATAGGATTCATGGGCCATAGAAAGAAGACGAGTCTTGTAAAAGTTTCCCTCTATCTGAGGATTACATGTGACTGTGTAGAAGCTGCCGAGAAGACCCTACTTTCTGAGGATTCTGTGACCATAGAAGACGTAGCTTGAATTGGTGCCCTCTCTATCTTCTTTGAATTCATCTCTAACCATAGAAACGTAGGCTTGAAGTGCCCTCTCTATCTTAGGATTCATCTAAGCACAGAAGTAGTGGTCTTGAAGCTCCCTCTAGGTTTGAGGATACATGTGACCATTGAAGAGTTGACATAACGTGTACTCACTATCTCTGATACGAGTGCTGATAACCACTGAATGCTGCCTGGACCCAGCTGAAGACATGTGGATACAGTCGAGTTTTCCATGTAGCTGTTCTCTGAGATACTATATTTTTGTTTGAAAGAAATCAACATTTAGAGATGAATCAATTTGGGAAATGATCTGATGCCTCTCCCCCCCTATTGAGTCTATAGGGGTTGTTGGCTTCCTCATCAGACCACCAACTATAAAATTTATCCCTGTAGCACTAGTCATATCGGAAAGAAACATATAGCCCCTCTATATCCTGGACGTGCATGCAACCACGACCATTCTGCATTTCCCTCATGGTCGTGGTCCAGTCGATCACTCATATAAATGATGTCATCACCCAGACTTCTCACTGTCCCTAATTGGTTCATAGAGACATTTTACCGTGCCCATCGCCAGCGGAGGTGGTTCAACCAGATACTCTCTCAGGAAGCTGATGCTCAGATCCCAGGATTCATTAATTCATCGAAACTGATTTTCCTTGGAACGTGGAGTGAGAGGGTGCAGTTGGTCCACAGGAGCTTCTCACAAATCTGAAAATAATCCCCCACATCTTCCACTCACGCTGACTGCAAAACTGACTCTGGGCATACTCCCCCTCCAAGCTGCCACCAACGGTCACCACCTCGTTATTTCCTTCGATCTTTCACATCATGGGATACACTTGAGGACCACGGGCCAATCTGTTCTCCTGCCTGGAGCAAAGTGAAGTTCAGGATTTAGTGACCCTACAAAAACCCCTAGAACATACACTAACACATCTTTACTGTACCCAAAAATTCACTGATGGTAGTTGTGGGCCATAACTTACCTGGGAGACATAATATATCTGAGACTTCGTTCCTGGGGATCATGCCAAGGTGTGGTATCCGCCGCTCACTGGCTCCCATGAACCAAGATCAGCAGCTGAGCTCAATACTGGTCCCGGTCATTGCCCTCCTGTCATACATATTACACCACTATGAACTGACTGTCCATAGATCCAGATACCTCATACTACAATAACATCTATTCATCAGTTTACTGCCTGACATCCCACACCGCTGGTAAATCAGATCATAAGACACACACACACACACCTTATGCTACAATAATATGTGGTTATATCCCAACTTACATCAACTATTCGGGAACTACTGGTCCTCCTTTCGAACACTTGGGAGTCTTTTCCGACTGCAAGAGCAAATATTAAATGAAGATATGACACTGTAGCAATCGGGTGAGACTTTGTGATTTTTTTGACTTCAAGATCAGGTACATACTACTTTCACAGATATATTTCTTAATACGGGGGTCAGGGCTAGTTTTCTGTGTTGGTCAGATGACTGTACAGAGTGGGCCAGGTTGGGTCAATGGACTACAGGGCCTATAATCATGGCTTGCTGTGTGGTAGAGTTTGGTCTCATTCACTTAAGATGCATCGGTATAGGAATTTGGGATTCAATCCTTTACTTTGGTGTCCTATGCCGTAGTGTCTGGGGTGCGATGGTCCTTGGCTATAACCTATTTTTAGTGAAAATCTATTTCTAGCATCTTTTATAACGTTCCGGAAGTTTATGAAGAGGATGATGGCTCTCTCACCACGGCAGTGGTCCTTGTCTCCACCCTTTTTGGACTGTTGATTCTCAATCTCCGTCTGGGATCCAGATTGGAGAACCCCTCAAAGTATCTCCTGAAAGATAGAAGATAGATGTTGTGAATAGGATCAATATACCAGGGGTACACCGAGGTTCAATCAGTGGGTCCTGGAAGTGAAGTAAGGAAGTTCTGGGTTCTTCCTGACTTAACGTTGGTTTTGGCGTGCTGACAACTCTGTCATTGTCTTCATGTCGAAATCCACTCTCGCTATATTACACTCAATCCAGACTGTCACTCAGGAGGCCGAGCTCTCGTCTTCCTCCTGCTCCCGACATGTGGTGCTAGTGTCCAGAGTCTGGAGGAGAAGAAGACATGACAGCAGTCACCAGAGATCTAAAACATCAGACAATAACACACTACAACTCATGGAATGAATGTCCTAGTGAGAAGGTTCCTGAGCTGCTGATAACATTCTAACAGGCGTCCTTCATATTCCGTATTAGACGAGTGACTACATACACAAGGCGTGGGTCACCTCTACCGACAAGTGAGGGGTTGTTACAGGATATTCAGATTGGATCATGTATCACCATGTCCACCCCCGGTTCTATATTGTACACTTCCCTTAGTAAGAACTTGTAAAACCTTCAATCAAGATAGACTATTCTGCGATCTAGGTGGTGTTTAGTAATAATAAACTCCACAGATGGGGTCACTGTGATCTCTAGGTGGTGTCCTTTTCCGTCCCTGTGGAGATCATTGGATCTATGGTGATATGATGCGGCTCTGTGGAGAATCACTGGATCTAGTTAGGTCATATGATGCTGTCTTTGTGTAGAACCATGGGATCTAGTGAGGTGATACGATGCTGCTCTGTGGAGACCACGGGATCTAGGTGAGGTGATACGATGCTGGCTCTGTGGAGAACCAACATGATCTATGTGAGGTGACATGTGATGCTGGACTCTGTGGGACCACGGGATCTAGGTGAGGTTATATGATGGCTGGCTCTGTGGAACCATGGGATCTAGGTGAGGTGACATGATGCCCTGGCTCTTGGAGACCATGGGATCTAGGTGAGGTAAATATGATGCTGGCTCTGTGGAGACGCACAGATCTAGGGAGGTAATATGATGCTGGCTCTGTGGAGACCATGGGATCTCGGTGAGGTAATATGATCTGGCTCTATGGAGACCCACGGGATCTGGTAAGTTGATACGATGCTGGCTCTGTGGAGAAACCACGGATCTAGGTGAGGTAATAATGATGCTGGCTCTATGGCGGACCACGTGATCTAGGTAAGGTGATACATGCCTGGCTCTATGTAACCACATGATCTAGGTGAGGTGACTACGAGCGGCTCTATGGAGACCACAGGATCCTAGGTGAGGTGATACGATGCTGGCTCTATGGAGACCACAGGATCTAGTGAGGTGATCATGGGGTTGGTATGGGAGTTTGGGTCTATTTTTTTTTGGGGCCCCTGGCTCTATGGAGACCACAGGATCTAGGTGAGGTGATACGATGCTGGCTCTAGGCGACCACAGGATCTAGGTGAGGTGACATGATTCTGGCTCTGTGGAGACCACAGATCTAGGTGAGGTGACCAACATTTATGCTGCCCTCTGTGGATATCACTGGGATCTAGGGGAGGTGACATGATGCTGGCTTTGTGGAAAGCACCCATGGGATCTAGTGAGGTAATATGATGCTGGGGCCTCTATGGAGACCACAATGATCTCGGTAGGTGATACGATTCTGGCTCTGTGGAGACACGGGATCTAGTGAGGTTATACGATGCGGCTCTGTGGAGATCACGGGATCTAGGTGAGGTTATACGTCTGGCTCTGTTGCATCACGGGATCTAGGTGAGGTGATACGATGCTGGCTCTGTGAGACCACGGTCTAGGTGAGGTGACATGATGCTGGCTCTGTGGAGATCACGGGATCTAGGTGAGGTGATATGATGCTGGCTCTGAGGATCACTGGATCTAGGTCGTGAGATGATACTGGTGCCATAAAGATCATTAGATATAGGTGAATTGATGATGCTGGCTCTGGAAGACACTGGATCTAGGTGCGAGGTGATGGGAAAGACGAACATTTAAAAAAATATTATAGTGAATATGATGAGAATGCTTTGTATAATAGACACGACCTCCCATCCATCTGTGACATGCGCCATGTCTTTTGGGTGTTAAGATGAGAGGACTGTAAGTATCTGGTATGTATGGATATTAGGACATAATGACTGTAGGGGATAAATGACTGTAGGGTCCTCTAACAAGCTGCATTACGGATTGATGGGAATGTGACACTTTTTTGTGAAGACTCACTCATCATTAACTTGAACCCTCTTCAATAGACACAAACTTCTGTTTAAAATTTTGCTGTAAATGAAAGAGGAGAAATTACAACTACAAGAAATTTGAGCCAATATACAAGGTCGCAATGCCAATGCTGCCATAACCAGCCCCCCCCCAAAAAAAAGAGGCTCCCAAAGCCCTTATCCAACTAATGGTCACAAGAGGCGCCCCCATAAACCTGACCTTGACCAGTTCCCCACATTGATACACAAAGACGCTCAATGTCAAAACCTTAACCAGTAATCAGTCGCCCCAACGGATTCAACAGAGACCCACAAACCTTACATAACTAGCCCTAAACAATACAGCAGGGACTCACAATCCGTTACTATGATTAGCCACCCCAACGGTGATCAAAGAGGCACCCACAAATCCATTCAATAGCCAGTCACATATGGTCACCTAATGAAATTCGCAATCTTGACGCATAACTGATCACCCTAAACATGCTTTCAAGGGGGCCCCTATCTGGTCTTAGCTACTTGTCCATATGGTGGTCTGGCGAATGGTCCCACACTCTGTCCCTACTCCTTGCCTGCTTCCAACATCACTGGCCATAGGAGGCAACAAAAAACATTGCTATGAGCTACTTCCACCCCAAAACACTTGCCAGAGGATACAAACACCATTTGTGATCAATCAACCTGGGGCACATGGAGGTCTTCCTCAGAACACTGGTGGTGAAGGCATCCATTCACGTCTGCATTTGACAGGACGGATTCCATGATGAAGCTGTAACAAAAAGGACGCATTCCCTAGAGGATCAAATCACCCACTATTTGTCTGGATCGATTTACACCAACACGGATTGCATGATGTCCCCCTAAAACGTCCATGAGCTGCTCCATTTTGTTAACGAGTGGCCCACTTTTCCAACTAACTTACATTAAATTTATGGGCAAAGTTTCAACAGAATTAAAAAACGATGGACATCACACTGAAATTTGACCCATTGTTTGTGAAAGATCCTTGGGTGGGGCTGATGGAGATCATAGGCCTTGGTACACCTTGGGCCTGTTTAGAGACCAATGTAGGAAATTATTGACGTGAACAAGAAGCTTAACAACTGGTGTAGTAAGTAATGTTCCATTTCTGTAGAACCGGACAGTTTTTAAACCTTTTCCCAGGTTTGCCTATATTAAAGAATGTGGTTCGCAACCTCATGGGGGAAGCGGAGGAAGAGGAAACTGGAGCCCGAGAAAGTTCATCTAGGGAACTGTGGCTTTCTTCCGTTTATTAATATACTGTAGATTTATTGCCATGGCCTCAGTCTTCACGTGACTTTGATTTGTTCTAGGTGCTAATTCAGTTTCACCACCATCAGCAGACATCTCCTCATCATCAGAGAACAGTCAATAGTCAAGACTCTTTTTCATAAATCCTTGAGGATTTATATATCAAGCCACCTACTCGAGCAAATCCTTGCCATAACTTGGTGAAGATCCATCAAGGTGAGAACGTAAGCAACCTTCAGAGTCTTCATACTGTCATACCTACTGTTCAATCCTCAACCACTCATGATTCAATCCAACAGACAAGCCAAACACACAGCCTAATCCCAATTCTCAGCTAACTACCCCCCCATATGTTGATTCCACCATAAACTGATCGTTAGATCCAACCAAGCTACCAAACGTGGATTCCTCAATCCAACCACACACATGCCCATATTCAGTAATTCGAGTTGTCTTAGCCGGTTAGTACGCATCTTTTGAATGAATCGAGAAGATGCCAACTACCTGGTATGCTAATGCTTCTGTCTATGAAACTGCTGTCCGCCATGGCATTAGCCAGTCAGCCCTTTATCTTGTGTCTAAAAGATTGAAGATCCTACTGTGACTCCAACACAAAGAACTCAGATTACTGGTCAACAACCCTGAAGAACATTGTTTTAATCGCTTCTGTCCATTCCAGAAGAAGTATAGCATTGCTGCAGATTCATGTATCCTTCTCTCATCCAGGGACCTTCATCAGCCATTGCCCTGGCTTGGAGAACATCCAGTTATCCACACAGGAGCTTGACAAGGCCTTTCCGGCCATCAAGCATCATCCATGGTGGGTATGGGTCCTCGCACAATCTAGAGAGGGAAATTTGCTCACTCAGGAGGCTCCGCTACTTATCCTTAGGGTAAATCTTGAGCAGCAGACGGGAGAACTTTCCTGTAGTATCCTTCAATCTTGTTTGTGGTTTTATCTTTCTATGCTGTTATTAGACTTCAACGTGGTTGGTTTCCTGATTGTTGTGTAGCTCAGATAAACCACATGTAGACTTCAAAGAAGAGAACTAATTTTTTTTAGTTTTTTTTTTTTTGCTTTTCATTACTTGCAAGTCGAAGGAAAATTGTGTCTGAGTGCAGCCTTGTCCTGACAGGACGACCAGCAGGGGCTAATCCTATGTAACAGCCTGACCATTAGGTAGTACATGCACATACTTACTGGTAGAGCACCTCCCATATTTTACCTGGCGTCTCAGGGAAGTGCTTCGCATCAGCTTCCGACCAACTGTCTTCTTGGCCTTCCTTAATGTCATCATCCGCAATGCGTCAACATCCTGTGCCAGAGAAGCAGAACAATGTTATCCCCTGGTGCACGTACACGGATTCACAACATACTTCAACACAAACTTCCACACCAAACCACCCCATGGTCCACCCCCCCACCTACGACTCCATCATCCGTGTGATGAACCCCCGTCCTCTCCAACCATTGCTGACAGGTTCACACTACTGTCTGAATAATGGAAACCATCATCCTCCAACTCTCATCCAAGTCTCCAGTCCGCCATATGCATTCACCAATACATCCATATCTTTCAGAGGATGCCGCACCCACCTGTCCTTGTCCTCATCACTGCCGTCCGCTCTGAGGATAGTTTCTTCATCATACTCTTCTTCCAGTATGGTTCTGCATCTTGGTAAAACAAAGATATGAGGCAAGTATGGGTCTTAGCTCGATTCTCCATGGAGGACTCTTCTACTGTCTCTAATGAATGTAGCCTCACATTTTCCTCATGCTCTTCATGCTGGGAGAGGTTTGCTATACCCAGTCTTTCATAAGGTCTAGACAAAACATTTCTTATACCCGGCCCCTTAACCTTCGGCCTTATCACTGCGGTTGCCTCCTCATGATCAATGGGTTTGACTGGACATTGAGAGATGCGATTTCACCACTCGGATGGCAGGATCTTTACGGTTATACTGTGGAGGTCTAGGACCTTCATCCCCTCTGTAGGTCGTTTGCATCACCTAATGTTATGAGGACAAATGGTGAACATTACAGAGATATAAATGAGTCAATAAACATAATACGCATTACCGAACAGCGTCTATCACCTTCTGACTCATCACAGCACCCACAAGGAGCAATTAAGAGACCCAGGAACAACACCTGCTTCCTCCCGACATCTGCATGCTCTGCTCATCAGAACTTGCCTATGTTTTGAATGGGGAAGTTGAGGGTGGTACGATTGCCACCGATACCTCTGATGTGGCTTATCTCTCTCTGAACCCGAGAAAACAATCAGGCCTTAAAGTTTCAATGTCCTATCCACCTCTCACCAACACTTCCAAAGTACTAGAGGGATCCAACTGATTCTAATAATACAATGCAATAGGGAGATTATTGGTGGCAATTTGGGAATAGGGTTTGAGTGATCAATGAAAAATGGGAGGGAGGGGGGGGGTGGTTCACCTCTGCATGTTAATGACCCCCCCAATCGCTAACGACTTGTATCCCGGATGGTTCGGTTCTTGTATCGCTTTCGCCTCTGTAACATGATCTGCAGGTTGTTTTGCGTCTCTCTTCAGAAATGTGAGACTGGAGGTGGTAGAGAAGAGGACACACGCTCAGAATCTGGTTACTACATATGTGTTTCCTAGAGCAGACGTACTCACTCCCTAAATCTAAAATCTGTTCATGATCTGCACTATATCTCTGTAATCTTCATATGTGCCCCATATCCAGATCATGTGCCCTAAACATCGAGAGGGTGCTAATGTCGATTATAGGCAAGTCTTAGATTTGAGTCCCCTATTGATATCGCTCTAGTGAACTATGCCATGATTGTCCTGTTGGGAATTACAGGTATGTTGTAAAAAGAAAAAAGGGCGAAGGAAATACCGGAAGCAAGGAAGCTTGGTGATAGCCTTTTGGACCCAACTACAGACCCAAAATCCCTCCAGTCCTGCTCCTGAGGTTGCTCACCTGGGGACATTACAAACAAACTTACCTGGAGGGGAGAACGTACGCTCCAGCTCTGTCTCCATAACCCCGCATGGAGGAAGATATTCATGTAACGGTCAACCCTTTAGATCCCTTGATGAAGACAATAAGGAGTTTGCTTTACATTCAATTTTCGTCTAAATGCCAGTCAGATATCAGGCCCTACAATGCACCGTTCATTATCCTGAAAATCTCAACCTGCAGCTTTACAGCAATGACTACGGCGTTCAGATCTCTGCAGTTCTCTCAGCACCAGGAGCTTTCTTGAGGGTTAAACTGCAGAGTTCTTACAAAAGAGTAAAAAGGTCCTGTCCGAGACAATACTTCAAGATGGAGTGCAAACAATCTAGTGGGGTAAAAGAGTCTACCCAGAGGAAAATAACTATAGAGGCAGGGAAGGAGCCCGAGACCCCTCATTGTTCCCCATATTTTTCTTCAGTCGTCATGGTTCTCCAGCCTCCCCCTCAGTTTCTTCTTCAGTCGTCAATGTTCTCCAGACTCCTCAGTTCCTCTTCAGTCGTCATGGTTCTCCAGCCTCCTCATTTTCTTCTTCACCGTCATGGTTCCACAACCAGCCTCCTCAGTTCTTCTTCCCAGTTTTGTCATGGTTCTCAGACTCTCAGTTCTCTTCAGTCGTCATGTTTCTCCCTCCAGACTCCTTCAGTTCCTCTTCAGTCGTCCATGGTTTCCCAGCCGCCTCATTTCCTCTTCAAGTCGTCATGGTTCGCCAGCCTCCTCAGTTTCCTCTTCAGTCTCATGGTTTCTCCAGCCTCCGCAGTTCCTCTTCGTCGTCATGGTTTCTCCAGCCTCCTCAGTTCCTCTTCAGTCGTCTGGTTCTCCAGCCTCCTCAGTTCCCTTCAGTCGTCTGGTTCTCCGCCTCCTCATTCCTCTCAGTCGTCATGGTTCTCCAGCCTCCGCAGTTTCTTCTTCGTCGTCAATGGTTTTCCAGCCTCCTCAGTTCTTCTTCAGTCGTCATGGTTCTCCACCTCCTCGGTTCTTCTTCGGGTCGTCATGGTTCTTTCTCCAGCCTTCCTTGGTTCTTCTTTCTTCTCGGCTCGTCATGGTTCTTCTCCAGCCTCCTCGTTCTTCTTCGATCGTCATGGTTTCTCCCAGACTCCTCCCTTTTCCTCTTCGTGGATCTCGTCAGTGTTCTCCAGACTCAGTTCCTCTTCAGTCGTCATGGTTCTCCAGAATCCCCAGTTCCTCATCAGTCGTCATGGTTCTCCAGCCTCCTCAGTTCTTCTTCAGTCGTCAGTGTTCTCCAGATTTACCAGTTGCTATTTCTATCTACCATTTCTAGTTTACACCTCATCTCTTTCTCAGGCCCATAGATCTTCCTAATTTCTTCTGCAGACAACCCTCCCCCCAGCATTTTTCTCCAGGATCTTCTGTTCTTTTCACATCTTCTTTGGACCCTCAAACTACAACTATTGTTACTTCTTCAGACCGTTTTTGTGCAAACCTCAGTATATTTATATACTTGTATCTTTAAAATAGAAACTCACGCAGGACCTCAGGACCTTAATAACTGCTCACAATTTCTTTTAATCAAGGGAAAGATTTCGGTAGTTTGTTCTTGTTGCTGATTGGGGGATTGTTTTTAGCCAGTCACAATCATTAGATCACGGTCATCAAGTTTATGTAAATTTTTAAATTTCAGCAGATCTTTTGGCGACCTGTGGGATTATATGAAAAGATCAGATATCAGCACTACCACAACCTGTGTGTACATAAGAGGGGAGGTCGGAGCCCACGTCCGGGAGCTCCATTTAACGATAATTTATTACGGAGACGAAGTCCTGATCTTCCTGCGTGACCCAAGTGACTGGGATTTAGTGTTATGCAAGATATAAAGTCCAAGTCCTGGTGACCCCAGATGCAACTGGCTGCATAATCTTCTCCTCTGACCAAGACTGATCCGAACTGTTGTTACTTTTATCATTTACCATCGTAAATCAGCTTTCAAACCCAAAATCTGGGGGATGTGATCAGAAACCCATTTTGGTCGAACCGCCAATATACGCCACACCATTCGTTTCCATGACCTACATACCAAGGTCCCTGATCCCTACATGTTCGGGAGGTGCAGGGTTAATCCCCCCTCCCCATGCGCTCATCTCTCTCCAGCTACTAATCTGACATGAACGTTTCAACCCTCTAAATTTCAAAACAGAAGACTAATCCTCATTAACAGCCACAGGAGACTCGTTACTGTATGAGACCCCAGAATATGGAGCAGAGACCCGAGTCCCACAGCCTGAGGGGCAGTTTATTCACATTATGATAAATCCTGAGCCAAACAGAGGGAGAGAGATAAGTCCATGCATAATACAATTTTCACACTCTCCAACATCTGGTTCCTCAACTGATCTTGGTCCACAAAAATGCTAGATTTCAGCAGCACTCCTAGAAAAACATCAATCAGGTGGTTTTTGGCCGCAGGGGGCGGGCCTCTTCAGGCGCTGCACAAGGGGGGCTGCCTCTTCAGGCGTCGACTGAAGAGGAACTGAGGAGGCTGGAGAACCATGACGACTGAAGAAGAACTGAGGAGGCTGGAGAACCATGACGACTGAAGAAAAATCTGGAGAACAATGAGGGGTCTCGGGCTCCTCCCTGCTCTCTATAGTATATTTTCCTCTTGGTAGACTCCTTTTTCCTCCACTATATTGTTTGCACTCCATCTTGGAATGTATTGTCTCTGACAGACCTTTTTACTCTTTTTGTTCAGACTCTGCAGTTTAACCCTCAAGAAGCTCCTGGTGCTGAGAGAACTGGACAGAGATCTGAACTCCGTAGTCATTGCTGTAAAGCTGCAGGTGAGATTCATGATAATGAACGGTGCATTGTAGGGCTCTGATATCTGACTGGCATTGTAGACTGAACATTGAAAGCAACTCCTTATTGTCTTCATCCAGGGATCTAAGAGGGTTCTACGTTCCAATGAATATCATCTTCCTCCATGCGGGGTTATGGAGACAGAGCTGGAGCTTACGTTCTCCCTCCAGGTAAGTTGTGTTGTAATGTCCCTCAGGTGGAGCAACCTCAGGAGCAGACCTGGAGGATTTTGGGTCTGTAGTTTGGGTCCAAAGGCTCTCACCAGCTTCTTTACATACATACTGTAATATCCCAACAGGACACATCATGGCATAGTTCACTAGAGATCTCATATAGGTGACCTCAAATCTATAGACTTGCTCTATAATCTACATTAGCACCCTCTCGATGTTTAGGGCACATGTCTTTGGATATTGGGCTACATATGAAGATTACAGAGTATATGTGCAGATCATGAACAGATTTTGAGATTTCGGAGTACGTCTGCATCTAGGAACACATATGTAGTAACCAGATTCTGAGCGTGTGTCCTCTTCTCTACCACCTCCAGTATCCACATTTCCTGAAGAGAGACGCAAACAACCTGCAGATCATGTTACAGAGGCGAAAGCGATACAAGAACCGAACCATCCTGGGATACAAGTCGTTAGCGATTGGGGTCATTAACATGGCAGAGGTGAACCCCCCCCCCCCTCCCTCCATTTTTCATTGATCACTCAAACCCTATTCCCAAATGCTCACCATATAATCTCCCTATTTGTATTATTAGAATTTGGTTGGATCCCTCTAGTACTTTGGACAGTGTTGGGTGAGGCCCCTTCCACACTTGCGTTGCAGATCACGTCAGAGTCTGATCAGGGGGCGATCAGGGTTTGGTCAGTGAAAAACGCACATTTTGCATCAGAGTGCAATCAGTTTTCAGTCAGAGTTTGTTCAGTGTCTCAGTTTTTCACGCGCGTTTTTGATGCAATTTCAATGTGTTTTTCACGCGCAGAAAATGCGCGTGAAATGGACTCAGGACTGAGCTCTATCTTTTCTATGGCAATTGATGCGTGAAAAACGCATTGCACTTGCAAGTGTCTCAGAGTGCAATGCGTTTTTGATGCATCTCCATAGACGCATTTTGGTGCGTTTTTCACGCGCATGACTTGCAAAAGTAGAGCATGTCGAGATTTAAAAGCGCGTTAGAAAAAACGCGCGTGTGTGCGTGAAAAAAAATGCGAGTCTGAAAAGACCCATTGGTTACAATGGGTCAGAGTGCAATGCAAGTTCTGCACGTCAAAAGCACGCGCAGAAAACGCGCGTGAAAAACGCAACTGTGAAAGGGGCCTGAGAGGTGGATAGGGGACATTGAATTTTAAGGCCTGATTTGTTTTCTCTGGTTCAGAGATAAGCCACCCTCAGAGGTCTCTGGTGGAATCTTCCCCCCCCAAATTCCCATTCACAACATATGCAAGTTCTGCTGAGCAGAGCATGCAGATGTCGGGGAAGCAGGTTGTTGGTCTCCTGGTGTCTCTAATTGCTTCCTTGTGGGCTGTGATGATGTCAGCTGGTGATAGAAGCTGTGGTAATGCGTTAATTATGTTTAATTGACTCATTTATATCTCTGTACTGTTCACCATTCTGTCCTCATAACATGTAGGTGATGCAACGACCTACAGAGGGGATGAAGGTCCTAGACCTCCACAGTAACCGTAAAGATCCTGCCATCCGAGTGGCTGAAATCAGCATCTTCTCACTGTCCAGTCAACCCATTGATCATGAGGAGGTCACCGCAGTGATAAGGCCGAAGGTTAAGGGCCTGGGTAAGAAATGTTTTGTCTAGACCTTCTGGAAGACTGGGTATAGTGAACCTCTCCTAGCGTGAAGAGCATTGAGAACTGTGAGGCTACATTCATTAGAGACAGTAAGAAGAGGTCCTCCATGGAGAATCGAGCTAGACCTCATACTTGCCTCATATCTTGTTTACCAGATGCAGAACCATACTGGGAAGAAGAGTATGATGAAGACAGCTATTCCTCAGAGCCGGACGGCAGTGATGAAGGACAAGGACAGGTGGGTGCTGCCTCCTATGAAAGATATGGATGATTGGTGAATGCATATGGCAGACTATGGATGACTCTGGATGAGAGTTGGAGGCATGGGGTTTCCATTATTCAGACAGTAGTGTAGACCTATCAGCAGATGGTTTGGAGAGACGGGGTTTCATCACACGGATGACTGGAGGTAGTAGGTGGGTGACCATGTGGGTGGTTGTTGGAAGTTTGTGTTTGAAGTATGTTGTGACTCCGTGTACGGTGCACCATGGGATAACATTGTTCTGCTTCTCTGGCACAGGATGTTGACGATGAGGATGATGACATAAGAAGGCCAAAGAAGTTTGGTCGGAAGCTGATGCGAAGCACTTCCCTGAGCCGCCAGGTAAATATGGGAGGTGCTCTACCAGTAAGTATGTGCATGTACTTACCTCATGGGTCAGGCTGTTACATAGATTAGCCCCTGCTTGGTCGTCCATGTCAGGACAAGGCTGAACTCAGACACAATTTTCCTTCTACTTTGCAAGTCATGGAAAAGCAAAAACTAAAAAAAATATTCTCTTCTTGAAGTCTACATGTGGTTTATCTGAGCTACACAACAATTCAGGAACCAACCACGTTGAATGTCTAATAACAGCATAGAAAGATAAACCACAACAAGATGTGAAGGATCTACAGGAAAGTTCTCCCGTCTGCTGCTCAAGATTTACCCTGATGATAAGTAGCGGAGCTCCTGAGTGAGCAAATTTCCCTCTCTAGATTGTGGAGGACCCATACCACCATGGATGATGCTTGATGGCCGGAAGGCCTTGTCAAGCTCTGTGTGGATGAACTGGATGTTCTCCAAGCCAGGTGCAATGGATGATGTAAGGTCCTGGCATGAGAGAAAGGCTACATGAATCTGCAGCACTTGCTCTACTTCTTCTGTGAATGGACAGAAGCGATAACACAACTGTTCTTCAGGTTGTTGACCAGTAATCTGATTTCTTTGTGTTGGAGTCACAGTAGGATCTTCAATCTTTTAGACACAAGATAAAGGGCTGCTTGGCTAACTGCTCGATGGCGACAGCAGTTTCATCAGACAGAAGCATTAGCAATACCAGGTAGTGGCATCTTCTCGATTCATTCAAAAGATGCTTCCTACCGGCTAAGACAACTCTGAATTACTGAATATGGGCATGGGTGGTTGGATTGAGGATCCACGTTTGGTAGCTTGGTTGGATCTAACGATCAGTTTATGGTGGAATCAACATATGGAGGGTAGCTCGAGAATTGGGATAGGCATGTGGTGTTTGGCTTGTCTGTTGGGCTTGAGATCATGAGTGGTTGAGGATCTGTAACAGTAGGTATGACAGTATGAAGACTGAAGTTGTACGTTCTCACCTTGATGGATCTTCACCAATGTATGGCAAGGATTGCTCTGGTAGGTGGCTTGATATATAAATCCTCAAGGATTTATGGAAAGAGTCTTGACTATTTGGACTGTTCTCTGAGCTGAGGAGATGTCTTGCTGAGGTGGTGAAACTGAATTTAGCACCTAGAACAAATCAAAGTCACGTGAAGACTGAGGCCATGGAAATAAATCTACAGTATTATTAATAAAGGAAGAAAGCCACAGTTCCCTAGATGAACATTTCTCCGGGCTCCCAGTTCTCCTCTTCCTCCGCTTCCCCCATGAGGTGCACCACATCTTTAATATTAGGCAACCTAGAGAAACAGTAAAACTGACAGAGTTCTACAGAAATTGAAACCCGCTCCTTCCTACACCAGTTGTTAAGCTTCTTGTTCACGTCACTAATTTCCCGCTTCCTTACATGGTTTCTCAAAACAGGCCAATGTGTACCAAGGCCTCTGGATCTCCATCAGCCCCACCCAATGATCTTTCAAACCAATGGGTCAAATTTCAGTGTGGTGTCCATCGTTTTTTAATATCTGTTGAAACTTTTGCATAAATTTTAATGTTAAGTTTCAAGTTGAAAAGTGGTGCCCTCTGTTAACAAAATGGAGCAGCTCATGGACAGTTTTATGGGTGACATCATGCAATCCGTGTTGGTGTAAATCGATCACAGACAAATATGTGGGTGACTTCTGATCCTCTAGGAATGGTCCTTGTACAGCTTCATCCTGGAATCAGTCCTGTCAAATGCAGACGTGAATTGGACTGCTTCACCACCAGTGTTCAGATGAAGACCTCCATGTGGCCAGTTGATGATCCACAAACTGGTGTTTGTATCCTCTGGACAAGTGTTTTGGTGGAAGTAGCTCATAGCAATGTTTTTGTTGGCCTCCTATGGCCAGTGATGTTGGAAGCAGGCAATGGAGTAGGGACCAGAGTGTGACCATTCTCCAGACCACCATATTGGACAAGTAGCTCAAGACCAGATATGAGCGCTCCACTTGAAAGCACTGTTAGGGTGACAAGTTATGGTCAAGATTGCGAATTTCATAGTGTGACCACTATGTGACTGGCTATGACTGGATTTGTGGGTGCCTCTTCTGATCACCGTTGGGGTGGCTAATCATAGTAAGGATTGTGAGTCCCTTGCTGTTATTGTTTTAGGGGCTAGTTATGGTAAGGTTTGTGGGTGCCTCTTTTGATCCCTGTTGGGGCGACTGATTACGGTAAGGTTTTTGAGCGTTTTTGTGTTATCACTGTTGGGGTAACTGGTCAAGGTCAGGTTTATGGGGGCGCCTCTTGTGACCATTAGTTAGGATAAGGGATTTGGGGAGCCTCTTTTTTTGGGGGGGGGGGGGCTGGTTATGGTCAGCATTGTGCATGCGACTTGTATATTGCTCACATTTCTTGTAGTTGTAATTTTCTCCTCTTTCATTTACAGCCAAATTTTAAACAGAAGTTTGTGTCTTTATTGAAGAGGTTCAAAGTTAATGATGATGTGAGTCTTCACAAAAAAGTGTCACATTCCCATCATCCGTTCACTGCAGCTTGTATGAGGACCCCTACAGTCATTTATGTCCTAATATCCATACATACCAGAATCCTTACAATGTCCCCTCTCATCTTAACACCAAAGACATGGCGCATGTCACAAGATGGATTGGGGAGGTCGTGTCTATTATACAAAGCATTCTCCATCATCTTCACTATAATATTTTTTTAAATGTCGTCTCTTCACCATCACCTCACCTAGATCCAGTGGTCTTCACAGAGCCAGCATCATCAATTCACCTATATCTAATGATCTTTATAGCACCAGTATCATCTGACGACCTAGATCCAGTGATCCTCAGAGCCAGCATCATATCACCTCACCTAGAACCCGTGGTCTCCACAAAGCCATCATCGTATCACCTCACCTAAATCCCGTGGTCTCCACAGAGCCATCATCGTATCACCTCACCTAGATCCTGTGGTCTCCCCAGAGCCAGCATCATATCACCTCACCTAGATCCCGTGGTCTCCACAAAGCCAGCATCATATCACCTCACCTAGATCCCGTGGTCTCCACAGAGCCATCATCGTATCACCTCACCTAGATCCCGTGGTCTCCACAAAGTCATCATCGTATCACCTCACCTAAATCCCGTGGTCTCCACAGAGCCATCATCGTATCACCTCACCTAGATCCTGTGGTCTCCACAGAGCCAGCATCATATAACCTCACCTAGATCCCGTGGTCTCCACAAAGCCAGCATCGTATCACCTCACCTAGAACCTGTGGTCTCCATAGAGCCAGCATCATATAACCTCACCTAGATCCCGTGGTCTCCACAAAGCCAGCATCATATAACCTCACCTAGATCCCATGGTCTCCACAAAGCCAGCATCATATAACCTCACCTAAATCCCGTGGTCTCCACAAAGCCAGCATCGTATCACCTCACCTAGATCCCGTGGTCTCCATAGAGCCAGCATCATATAACCTCACCTAGATCCCGTGGTCTCCACAAAGCCAGCATCATATCACCTCACCTAGATCCCATGGTCTACACAAAGCCAGCATCATGTCACCTCCCCTAGATCCAGTGATCTCCACAGAGCCAGCATCATGTCACCTCACCTAGATCCTGTGGTCTACACAAAGCCAGCATCATATCACCTCATCTAGATCCAATGATCTCCACAGAGCCAGAGTTATCACCTCACCTAGTTAAAGTGATCTCTGTAGAACCAGCATCGCCTCACCTAGATCCAATGATCTCCACAGGGCAAGGAACATGACACCACCTAGATCCCAGTGACCTCTGTGGAGTTATTATACTAACACCACCTAGATCGCAGAATAGTCTCTTGATTGAATGGTTTACAAGTTCTTGACTAAGGGAAGTGTACAATATAGAACCGTGTGGACATGGTGATACATGATCCAATCCTGTAATATCCTGTAACATCCCCTCACTTGTCTGGTAAGAGGGTGACCCACGCCCTGTGTATGTAGTCACTCGTCTACTGCTGGAATATTGAAGGACTCTCTGTAGAAGGTCATCAGCAGCTCAGGAACCTTCTCACTAGGACATTCATCCATGAGTTGTAGTCGTGTCTGTCATGATGTTTAGATCTCTGGTGACTGCTTGTTCATTGTCCTCTCTTCTCCTCCAGACTCTGGACACTGAGCACACATGTCGGGAGCAGGAGGAAGACGAGGAGCTCGGCCTCCTGTATGACAGTCTGGATGAGTGTAATAATAGCGAGAGTGGATTCGACATAGAAGACAATGACAGCGTTGTCAGCACGCCAAAACCAACGTTAAGGTCAGGAAGAACCAGAACTTCCTTAACTTCACTTCACAGTGACCACTGATTGAACCTCGGTGTACACCCTGAGTACATGCTCCTTATTCACATCTTCTTTCTATCTATCGTCTATCTTTCAGGAGATACTTTGAAGGGGTCTCTAATTCTGGGTCTCAGACGGAGATTGGCAGCATCAACAGTCAAAAAGGGGGAGACAAGACCACTGCCGTGGTGAGAAGAGCCATCATCAAGACATTACAGAACCGTTATAGAGATGCTAGAAATAGATTTTCACTAGAAATAGGTTATAGCTAAAGGGCCCATCGCATCCCGAGACACTACAGTCACTAGACACCAAAGTAACTGGATTGACTCCCAAATTCCTTACTCGATGGGATCTATTAAGTTGAATGAGACAAACTCTACCATCACAGCCAAAGCCATTGATTATAGCCCTCTAGTCCATTGACCCAACACTGGCCGCACTCTGTACAGTCATCTGAAACACAGACCCCCGATAGCAATATTAAGAATACATCTGTGTGAGTAGGTCATATACCTGATCTTTGAAGTCAAAAGTCTACAAAGTCTCTCCCGGATGCTACCAGTGTCATATCTCACCTAAGATTTGTCTTGCAGTCGGAAAAGACTTCCCAAAGTGTTCGAAAGGAGGACAGTAGTTCCCGACTAGTTGATGTAAGTTGGGATAACCACATATTATTGTAGCATAAGGTGTGTGTGTGTGTCTTATGTCTGATTTACCAGCCAGATGTCAGCAGTAACTGATGAAAAGCTGTTATTGTAGTATGAGGTATCTGGATCTTATGGACATCTGTTCATAGTGTAATATTGTATGACAGGAGGGCAATGACCCGGGACCAGTATTGAGCTCAGCTGCTGATCTTGGTTCATGGGAGCCCGTTGAGCGGATACCACACCTTGGCATGATCTCCAGGACCGAGTCTCAGATCATTATGTCTCCCAGGTAATGTTATGGCCTAAAACTACCATCAGTGAATTTTTGGGTACAGTAAAGATGTGTTAGTGTAATGTTCTAGGGGTTTTGTAGGGTCACTAAATCCCTGAACCTTCACTTTTGCTCCAGGCAGGAGAACAGATTGGCCCGCGGTCCTCGAAGTGTATCCATGAAAGATCGTCAGAACTACCGAGGTGACCGTGGTGGCAGCTTGGAGGGGGAGTTCTGCCCAGAGTCCAGGTTTTGCAGTCAGGTGAGTTTGGGAAGATGTGGGGATATTTTCAGATTTGTGAGACGCTCCTGTGACCAACTGCACCCCTCTCACCTCACAGGTTCCAAGAAAATCAGTTTTCGATGAATTAAATGAAATCCTGGGCTCTGAGCATCAGCTTCCTGAGAGCGTTATCCTGGTGAACACCTCCGACTGGCATGGGCAGGTAACATGTCTCTATGAACCCATTAGGACAGTGAGAAGTCTGGGTGATGACATCATTTATAATGTAGTGATCGACTGGACCACGACCATGAGGGAATGCAGGATCTATAGGGGCTATATGTTTCTTTCCGATATGACTAGTGCTACAGGTGATAAATTATAGTTGGTGGTCCTGATGAGGAGCAAACAACCCTATAGACTCAATATGGGTGGGAGAGGCATCAGATCATTTCCAAATTGATCATCTCTAAATGTTGATTTCTTTCAAACAAAATATAGTATCTCAGAGAACAGCTACATGGAAAACTTCTGACTGTCTCCACATGTTCTTCAGCTGATGTCCAGGCAGCATTCAGTGGTATCATCACTCGTATCCAGAGATAGTGAGTACACGTTATGTCACCTCTTCAATGGTCACATGTATCCTCAAACCTAGAGGGAGCTTCAAGACACTACTTCTATGCTTAGATGAATCCTAAGATAGAGAGGGCACTTCAAGCCACTTATTCTATGGTCACATGAATCCTAAGATAGAGAGGGCACTTCAAGCTACGTCTTCTATGGTCACATGAATCCTAAGATAGAGAGGGCACTTCAAGCCACTACTTCTATGGTTAGATGAATCCAAAGATAGAGAGGGCACTTCAAGCTACGTCTTCTATGGTCACATGAATCCTCAGAAAGTAGGGTCTCCTCGAGCAGCTTCTTCCACAGTCACATGTATCCTCAGATAGAGGGAACTTTAAGACTCGTCTTCTTCTATGGTCCCATGAATCCTATAGATAGAGAGGGCACTTTAAGCCACTTCTTCCATAGTCACATGAATCTGCAGATGGAGAGGACGCTTCAAACTATGTCTTCTATGGTCGCATGTATCAGAGTACAAAGCATACCACTTCTTCTGTAGTCACAGAAGTCATAGCTAGCAAGAACACGTCACTAGCCATACAGTATGTATCCACGGGAAGTGACCTCATTCCACGTTTCCTGTAGTCACAGATCTTCAGTAGTCCCTGAATTTGTCTTTCCTCTCCAGCTGTAATTGTAACTCACTGATGCCTCCACCGGTGAAAGTTGTAGTGGCTGGTGACCAGAGTTATCTAAGCGTCATCCTCCGGTTCTTTGTTGAGCAGCTCGCTGGGAAGACACCAGATTGGCTTAGCTACCTTCGCTTCCTCGTTCTTCCACTTGGTGAGTGTGGAGGGCACATTCTGTGTCTGGTACTGTCGCCATTACTTGTATCTGTCGCCATTACTTGTATCTGCTTTCAGACTTGAGAGGCTTGTTCCTCCTGTTCAGATATTTCAAAGATTGTGTAGGTTAACATTGAGGGTTTTTTTTTTTCACCCTTCAGGTCCCCATCCTGTGGCCAAATACCTGGCATCACTGGACAGTAAATATAATGCCCTCTTCATGGATGCAGCCTGGAGGGATGTGTTCAGCCAGGGGGAGCCCCCAACTTCAGGTGAGACACCTTTATTTGGTTTATGCAAAATGATGACTTGTATTGGGGTCACATAGATTCATAAAATAGTTGTATTACATGGGATTATGTGGATGATGTGCAATCCTTGCAGACTCTGCCTGGGTGTTCTCCCCTCTCTCTGTACTGCTACACAACCTGTGCAATCCTTGGGCGCACAAGGGGGGCGGCCTCTTCAGGCGGCGCACAAGGGGGGCGGGGGCCCATCAGGCAGCGCACAAGTGGGGCAGAGAATGACATCGTCAGGCTGCTGCAGCCATACTGTTCCTACAATCAGTATGGCATCGGCCGCAATATATCTAAGACATCTCTACACGTCCCTTGGATGGCATCACAGGGTAGAATGTCGGCCCACCAGGGTCATTGCTGCGGTGATTGACACTTTCCATTACTGAGGAATAAAGCACATGGAGACTTACCTAGGAACACAGCTTGGGGAGCATCTGTCCACTTCCCATGTAGCAAACAGGTTCATAGGGACAGGTACGGAGCCGGGCCCCTCAGGCCTCATTATTGTCACTCCACTGAGGTTGGGTCCTGCTTCTAACCCCCGGCCAAGGCACAACGACGTATTCCCGCCATTGCCAGATAGAGAGACGGAATTACTGAGGAGAACACCTCCGCCTTTGTCTGCCATCATCCGTTCTGAGGACATACAGAACCTGCAATGAGATAAAAATAAATCCACATTTACATATTCATAGTTACTTATAGGGGCCCTATAGATTCACAAGCTGCACAGGATCCGACTGATGTCCTTCAGAGATCCTAAGCCATCATGGAGTTTACAGCCCTCCTGAAGACTGACATGTAGATCCTGTGTGGACCCCCTTCATGGGGGATGACTGTGTATTCATTCCTATGTATTGAGCTCCCCCTAGTGGTGGCTGTGGGTAGACAGTTTGATTATACAGGGAATTTATCAGCAGTTCTCTAGTATCCCTACAAATCAACAAATGTGCTGTTCAGAATGATCAACGTCAAAATAACCATCTGCAGGAGGTTGGCTGTAAAAAACACCCCTAATCCCTGACTCAGGGGGCCTAAGAAATTTCGCTCTGGGGCTTTATGACCTTAGACCTTAGAAGGCATTGACACTTTGAGGCACTGGGTTCCTAGCATGACTCTCCCTTTTTGAACATTTGATACTATTGGTAGGTGATGGCAATAAACCACCATCTAATGGTGCCTCATCCAATCTAATGGTGCCTCAAGATGCAAACCCCTGGTTGCATCTTCATTCTCCTGGTAGGTGCCAGAAGATGTTTAACCAGAATATCTAGTTATATTCCTCTATCCATCCTTCATTCTATGATATGAAGTCTCCACGTGCCATATGGAGGATCACATATATAGTGGGTGTACAGGGGTGAGGGGGCACATATATAGTGGGTGTACAGGGGTGAGGGGGCACATATATACTCGGTGTGCAGGGGTGAGGGGGCACATATATACTGGGTGTACAGGGGGTGAGGGGATACTGGGTGTACAGGGGTGAGGGGGCACATATATACTGGGTGTATACGGGGTGAGGGGGCACATATATACTGAGTGTATAGGGGGTGAGGGGGCACATATATACTGGGTGTACTGGGGTGAGGGGGCACATATATATATTCCGGGTCTGGGGATTCTCTCACCGGTTGATGCTGGGAGTCGGCGGGGCTGGGATTATGTGATGTCACAGTCATGTGATCAGGGAGAGATGATGGGCGGATCCTCCAGGACCTCGATGTATATCAGTTACCAGGGAAACAAGACTGGAAACCTCTTCCTCTAGGCCTCTACCTTATATATCCTAATAGAGGGACAGCCTGCCGTATATACTCTAATACAGGCACAGGATACCGTATATACCCTAGTAGAGGGACATGCTGCTGTATGTATTCTAATACAGACACACAGTAACATGTATATAATAACACAACTTTTAGTTATGGGGGGGGGTCCTCTCCTGTAGATTCTGCTGCTGGTGCAGTCACTGTGTACATACATGACATTACTTATCCTGTACTGATCCTGAGTTACATCCTGTATTATACTCCAGAGCTGCACTCACTATTCGCACATAGGAGAGCTTACAGCTGCAGTAATTACAGTGAAATTTTATTGTTCATTGAGATGAATCCTGCGGTGCAGGCGTATAAAATATGATCAGTGGGTAAAAGCATGGGGGGGAGGGGGGTTAGAATCAGTGGGCGACCGCTTATCCATGGGAGGAGAGCAGGGGGCGGCTGATGTTGCTGTTGGTGGTCATGGCTGACAGCTCCCACCTGTAGAGCAGAGGATACTGGGTTAAATGCAGGTGAATGCCTCAGGGTCCCCACCCCTCCCCTCTATACCCCCCTCACCTGATGTCATGGGGCAGGCAGGACTGGTCGAGGCTGTACTGTAATACGGCAAGCTTACACAGCGTCTTCAGACTGGGACCTGGAGGAGACACAGAAAGTCATACAAGATGCTGCAGAGCATTGCATCCCCCCCCCCCCCCCCCCCAAGCAGAGGAGGTGCCCCCAAACAGAGACTCCGCCTCCTTACATGATTGTGGGCTCTCAGGCACCTTCCTATCCAGAGGGTGGGACATGACCCAGAGGCACCTACCCAACTCTGCAGCCTACAGACCAGTCCCAAGTCTGGTCCTCCAACCGCAGAGGAGACCCGGTGACCCCCAGACCAGGACTTACTGAAGTCGAGAATGTAGAGGTCCGAGTGATCCATCAAGTAGAACTCATCCTGGAGATCCTGGTCCTGGGAGGGGCTGCAGCAGAAGAGGGAGAGTCCATCAATCCTTCCTTATAGAAACCCCACAACTGTAAGGGTCCTACCCCCTAATCCCACCCTTAAAGGGGTCATCAAAACTTCCATGTTATCCCTTCTCTAGAGGATAATCAGTGGTGGTCCTGTCCTCATGTCCGGTGGTGGTCCCACTGGTCAGACCTCCACTGTTTATCCCACAGCCTGCCAGGTATCCCAGCGCCTCATCATATTATCCCCCCGTTTTGTACCTGGTGCCTCCAAACAGCAGGATCTTGTCCCCCACGATGCAGCAGCACTGCCGCCGCCGGGCACAGGGACCTTTTCCTTGCACGTCCACGCGCTGCCACCGACCAGTCACTGAGTAGAGACGAAGAATTTAGATGTTGGATGCGCCCCACCGAAGAGCACCCACAGCCGGAGCCCCTGCCCTGCACCTACCTGCCGTGTACTTCCACAGGTCCTGAAAGTGACGGTTCAGCCGCGCGTTGTAGCCACCGAACACATACAGCTCCCCCCGGTATGCAACTGCACAAAACAGAAATACTGAGCGCGGCCGCCCTGAGACACGGGGGCAAGACATGGGGCACATCCTCCGGGGGCAGGGCCGGGTACAAATATCCCATCATCATCTATCCTAAGGGCCCTCAGTGGCTCAAGGTCTCTGGAGCTTCTGGTACCGTTGGACCCAAGGCCTCAGTGTCTCATCATTAAACTGAACTTCAGGTCCTACAGGACACGAAGCACCGCATCCAAAACCTGCTCCTGTGGGGGTCATATTAAACATGCAGAGGCTCCACCCCCTTTATTTCCTAAATTAAGATCCTAGTCCCTACCGAGCAGCCCCCCCATATACAGACTAGCCCCTCCCCTTTGTACCATACACTTACACGCAGAGTGGCTCCTCCTCCCCTCAGGTGGAGGCGTGGTCTGCGGGGCGTCCAGCCAGGTTTCAGTCAATAAGTCAAACACTCTGATCCGGTTGCAGTAGATTTCATTGTTCGAGTGGTACGGACCAGACCGATCCGCGCGGCCACCAAATATATACATCTTAGACCCGATGACTGTGGCAGAGTGAAAGTCCCTCCAGCGAGCTGGCGCCCCCTACAGTAGGGTTACGGAGAGACATTAGTGCGCAAGAAACTCCGGCGGGAAAGGGGTGGAGGATGCAGCACAGCGGGGGAGGGGCGTTTGGTTCGGGGCAGCGCTGGGGACTCACTTTGGCTCTCACCAGGCTCCAGCACATGGACCTGGTGTCCAATTTGTGAATGTCATTAGAGAAGCAGTCAGCCTGTGAAAAGAAGCAGAAGACTTCAGAGATCTGATGATCAAACAGTGTGACCGCCTCTGCTACAGCAGAAGTTCTGGCCGCTGTTGGTCTGGAGCATCAGGTGTGTGTGACCGCAATGCAAGGAGGAGATATCAGAAGGATCTCACAGAAGCCACAATCTCCTTCATCAATATCAGAAAACTTTAAGGAAATGATTATCACATGCCCTGGGTAAGTTGACCATCAGCCAGTGTGACCACCTGTATAACAGCAGGATCTTACAGAAGGCAGTAAACCTCCAAACAAACTGTTCTCTAATGATGAGATTTCCACCGCATGCGCTATACAAATATCTCACCAGCTGCTCAAATCCACCAAAGATATACATGTTCCTGTCCAAAACACAGGCCGAGTGACCGTCCCGGGCGCCGGGGATGTCTCCGCTCACACTGGGGGCCATCCACTGTTCAGTTCCTGTAAGAGACTAATAGGGTTAGGATCAGGCATAAGGCAGGGGGTAGAGGTCATGGATGGGGCCTCGGCACCTGTGTGGAAGATGTAGAGGACATTGCAGGCCCCCTCCGTGTCGTTACGTCCCCCCCAGATGTAGATGATGTCATCGATCAGAACCGCTGTGTGCCCGTATCTCATGTAAGGAACCTTGCAGGGGGAGCAGCGCGTTGGGGGAAGCTTCCTCCAGCGGAGAGACACTGCAAGTATAGAGACAAGATGTCTGCCCGTGCCCATGATGGGTCAGCAGCCCCCCACCCACATGCGCTCTCTTACCAGCATTGAAGACGTGCACATCTATCTGCCGCATCGTCTCGTAGTCCTCCCCGGAGCAGTAGCCCCCAAAGGAAAACACTCGATGTCCCACGGCTACCGCAGCATGATTCACCCTCCGTGGACCCCCCTCTAGGTGCACCGTCCAACGAGGCATCCCCCAAATGCATGCCGAGACACACAGAAGGCAGAGGTGTCACCACACCAGAGCCTGCGGGGGAAACAGAACGTTACATGGGTCTGGACTCCAAGAATCACATTACTACAGTCTGATCGCGGCGCCTGAACGTCACACAGGAGCAGAGGGGACAACGAGGGATCCGGGAGGAGAGGACATCCAGATACAGATACATACCCGCTAATTCCTGGATGGAGCCACACAGGAAGCACGTACGTGATTCTACTGGTAATCAATCATCTGCCTGCAGATGTAGAGAGTCCCCAGAAACCTCAGAGCGTCTGCCTCAAATCCCAGAACACCCCAATACCAAGAGTGATCGCCCCGCATCCACCCCGATCCCTACAGCACTGGCCCCGCCCCTCCCATGCACCCCAACACCAAGAGTGATCGCCCCGCATCCACCCCGATCCCTACAGCACAGGCCCCACCCCTCCCATGCACCCCAATACCAAGAGTGATTTCCCCATCTCCACCCCGATCCCTACAGCACAGGCCACTCCCCTGTGACCCAACTCCTAGGGTGATCTCTGTGCCCCTACAGTTACACCCCAAACCTCTCCCCTGTTCCCCGATCCACAGAGCGCTGGCGTCGCTTCCATCCTACACCCCAAGCACCAGGCTGTGCAGATGGCAGAGCGGTGTCCGGGCGCAGATATCCCCCTCCAGCTCCTCAGAAGTGACCAGAACCATCCCAGGAGCCCAATATCCATGGTCCTCCCCTCCCGCACCCCAGGAATCACAGCTCCATGTGCACCATGCGGACACCCTGCCCTCCGCTCACCCGCCGGGTCACTGCCATCACCTGCTTGCCCACCACAGCCTCCACACCAGCGCTATGCCACCGCCATGCGACAATTCCGCCACACTCTGCCGGAAGTCCACGTCCTGAGCTGCCACAATCTGCCGGAAGTCTTGTGTCATGTGATGCCACACTCCCCCGGAACTTTATGTCATGTGACGCTACACGCCCCCGGAAGTTGATGTCATGTGACGCTACACTCCCCCGGAAGTCTCTGACCCTGTGCCCCCTAGTTCATGACCCTGTCACATGACGCCTCTCTAGTTCTGACCGCACATGAACCCTCTAGCTACTGAAAAAACCCCCCCCCCTGTCACATGAGCCCTCGAGTTTCGACCCTGTACATGACGCCCCTTAGCTCCTGACGGTAACACGACGACCCTTTCGCTCCGAACTGTAACACGGACCCTTTAGCTCCTGACCTGTAAAATGACGCACCTTAGCTCCGAACTTGTCAAGGGGACGCAACACTTTAGTCCGGACATTGTACAGACGCCCCTTGAGCTCCTGCTTGTCAATGGACGCCCCTTTAGCTCCTGAAAACGTCACATGACGCCCCTCTAGTTCTGACCCTGTCGCAGACGGTCCCGCTAGTCTGACCCTGTCCACGAGCCTCTAGTCCTGAACACGGGAGCCACCCCTCATTCCTGACCCTGTCCACGCTTGGACCACTAGCCCAAACACGACGCCCCTCTTGACTCGACCCGTCCACCACGCGGCCCCAGCTCTGACCCGGTCACACACGCCCGCTAGTTCCTGACCCTGCACAGGACACCCCCCTAGTTCCGGACCATGTCACACGACAGCCAGCTCTCACCCTGTCACAAAACGCAACTTATAGTTACTGACCCTGTCACACATGACGCCCTCCCAAGGTTCCTGACCTGTACACAACGCACTATGGCCTACTAACCTGTCATGACACCGCCATTATAGCTCCAGCAGGACCCTGTACATGACGTCCCTCTAGCTCCTGACCCGTCACCTACGGAAACGCCCTTTACTCCTGACCATGTCACGTCTAAGACTGTATTACCACAGTTACGGAAAACCTGTCACAACTAAATTGTTGCCTGACCAACAGACTGCCCCCCTTTATTACTTTGTGACATGATAACTTGACCACTGACTAACCCCAGACCCGACCGTGACCCTCCCTGCATGCTCGCCATGATGTGTCATCAGATTTGAAGGGTGAGGTTAAAAATGGCGGGAAACAGTGGGAAGGGGGAGAAAAATGGCCGCAGGAAGGGTTCTGGGCGGGGGGGGCGCGGGGGACAGGATGACCGCCACGTGCCGAACTCCAAAAGACGAACGAGAAACACGACTGTTACCATGGCACACGTACGCGGCACTCATTCCGAAGGCTCAATGACGTCACACGTTCGGACGGGCACCGAAAATCCGCAGAGCAGCAGAGACCTCCCGAGAGGACGAGAGACGTCAGAGCTCGCGAAATGCGATATAACACGACAAGAGAAGGTGAGAGACCGGAGAGACGGCAATAGAGAGAGAGGGACAGACGCTCACAGAGAGCAGAGACAGGGAGAGACGGCCCCACAAGCGAGGACAGGGAGAGACGGCTCCAAGAGGAGACAGGAAGAGACGGCTACACAGAGGAGAGAGACGGGAGAGACGCGCCACAGGGAGAGAGGACAGGGAGAGACGGCTCCACACAGAGGAGAGAGAGAACAGGAAGAGACGGATAACAAGAGGAGGAGACGGGCGAGACGGGCCCACCAGGGAGAGAGAGACAGGGAGAGACGGCCCCACACAGAGAGAGAGAGAGACGGCTCCACACAGAGAGAGAGAGAGAGAGAGACCGGGAGAGAGCGGCTCCACAGAGAGAGAGAGAGACAGGGAGAGACGGCCCCACAGAGAGAGAGAGACAGGGAGAGAGACAGCCCCACAGAGAGAGAGCGGGGAGAGACGGCTCCACACAGAGAGAGAGAGACGGGGAGAGTAGGAGAGACGCCCCACACGATGGAGAGAGAGACGGGATGGGGGGGAGAGACGGCTCCTCAACAGAGAGAGAGAGAGACGGGAGATAAGGCCACACAGAGAGAGAGGCGAGCGGGAGAGACGGCCCCCCACAGAGAGAGAGAGAGACAGGGAGAGACGGTACACACAGGAGAGAGAGAGAGGACGGAGAGACGCTCCACACAGAGAGAGAGAGACAGGGAGAGGACGGCTCCACACCAGAGGGAGAGACGGCTCCACCAGGAGAGAGAGACAGGAGCGACGGCTCCACACAGGAGAGAGAGCAGGAGAGACGGCTCCACACAGAGAGAAGAGAGAGAGGAGAGACGCGACCACAAGGAGAGAGAGAGAGGGAGAGAGACGGCCCACACGTAGAGGAGAAGAGACAGGGAGAGACGGCCACACACAGAGAGAGAGAGAGAGAGGGAGAGACGGCCCCACACAGAGAGAGAGAGAGAGACGGGGAGAGACGGCCCACACAGAGAGAGAGGGAGAAGAATCGAGCGCCGGGCCCCACACAGAGAGAGCGAGGGGAGAAGAGACTGGCCAACCACAGAGAGAGAGAGAGAGACGGACCCACACAGAGAGAGAGAGAGAGACGGCCCCACACAGAGAGAGAGAGAGAGACGGCTCCACAGAGAGAGAGACAGGGAGAGACGGCCCCACACAGAGAGGAGGCAGGGAGAGACGGCTCACAGAGAGAGAGACAGGATAAGAGGACGTCCCACAGAGAGAGAGGAGAGAGAGACATGGGAGAGAGCGCTCCACAGAGAGAGAGAGAGAGACAAGGGGGAGGGGACACAGAGAGAGAGAGAGAGAGACAGGGAGAGAGGCAACAGAGAGAGACGACCGTTCTTTTTTTTTTCTACTGAGGAGACAGGAGAGAGCGGCCCCACATGGGGATGAGGAGAGAGATGACAGGGAGAGACGGATCCAAGAGAGAGACAGGGAGAGACGCCCCCAAACAGAGAGGGAGGAGACAGGGTAGAGACGGCTCCACAGAGAGAGAGGGACAGGGGAGAGGACTGCTCTCCACCGAGAAGAGAGCGAGACGGGGAGAGACGGATCCACACAAGAGAGAGAGGAGAGGAGGGGCGGGGGGGCCCAGAGAGAAGAGAGCGGGGGGGGGGGCGGCCCAGGAGAGGAGCGGAGGGGGGGGGGAGGCCCAGAGAGAGAGGGGGGGGGCGCGGCCCAGAGATGAGAGAGCGCGGGGGGGGGGCCAGAGAGAGAGAAAAGAAGCGGGGGGGGGGGCCAGAGGAGAGGAAGAGGGGGGGCTGCACCAGAGAGACGAGCGAGAAAGGGGGGGGGGGCCAGAGAGAGAGAGGGTGGAGCCAGACAGAGAGGAGAAGGATAGGGGCCACGGCCACCAGAGAGGGGCAGACGGAGTGGGGGCGGCCCAGAGAGGGAGAAGGAGGGGGGGCGGCCACCAGAGAGAGGAGGGGGGGGGGCCCCAGAGGAGGGAGAAGGAGGGGGGGCAGGGCCCCCAGAGAGGAGAAGGGGGTGGCGGTCCCCAGAGAGAGGAGAAGGGGGGGGCGGCCCCAGAGAGAGGGAGAAGGGTGGTGGGCGGCCCCGGAGAGAAGGAGAAGGGGGGGGGAGGCCCCGGAGAGGGGAGAGAGGAGAAGGGGGGGGGCCACGGCCCAGAGAGGGAGAGGAGGGGGGGCGGCACAGAGAGAGAGGAGGGGGGGGGCCCAAGAGAGGAGAAGGAGGGGGGGGCGCCAATGAGAGAGAGAAGGGGGGGGGCGGCCAGAGAGAGAGAAGGGGGGTGCCGGCCCCAGAGAGAGAAAAGGGGGGGGGCCGGCCAAAGAGAGAGAGAAGGGGGTGGGCGGCCCAGGAGAGAGAAGGGGGGGGGCGGCCCCCAGAGAGAGAGAAGCGGGGGGGCGGCCCCAGAGAGAGAGAAGGGGGGGGGGGGCCCCAGAGAGAGAGGGGGGGGGGCGGCCCCAGAGAGAGAGAAGGGGGGGGGGGCCCAGAGAGAGAGACGCGTGAGAGACGGCTCGGCTCTATGTAACCTTCCCCATGCTTTGTGTTCCTAGGAGCCGGTGAAGGTGCCTGCGGGCCGGGGTGCCGTGAAGAACGGTAAAGATGGGGGCAGCCCGGCGGAGGAGGTGAGTGCGGCGCCTCCATCAGGCCACTAGAGGACTGGCGCTCTCTTGCAGATTGTTCATTGTGTCTGTGATGTTAGAATGTTGAGGACATAGATATCTGGCGAGAGAGATAGATAGAGATGTGATTGAGTTGGGGATTTGGGGATTGTTGCTGTGTCGTGTTGACTGATGGTAGTGGTGATCATGTGACTGGCCCCACCCACCTGACTCTATGATGTGACCACAGAAGAGTAAGAACATGAGGCAAGATATACACAAGGCTCATTATATCCGGCATCTCTGGAGCAGCCGGGAGGGACCGTCCATGGTGTCCTAGAGGGACCCTCATGTGTCCGACACAGGATCTAGGAAGGGATGATCACAGCACGGACCAAGGAGCTACAAAAATTGACACCTCTCTGGTTGAGGATCCAATTCTCAGGCCAATCGTAGATCTCATTATTATGCGTGGGTGGGTTCCGGCAGACCTCTATTCATCATAAAAGCGGTGTATGAATTATCACAGAGCGGAGTCAGAAATCATTATCATAGGACGATGGTGCTACATAGAGGGTGAATCTCATCATAAGAGTTGGGGGCACATTGTCTCAGATGGAGGGGTCAGGGGAGGGGTGATCCGCATATCATAATAAGGAGGAGACCATACCATTAACGAGGGTTTGGGCAGGAGTTACTCCTATTCATGGGTAGTGAGGCCACATTGGTGGAGTAACACTGGTATCTATCATTAGGATTGTAGGAGTCATTCCAGGAGGGGGCGTGGTCTGGGATGGGGGGAGGATGGGATCCAAGTAATCCCGGGGGCATGGTCAGGTGTCATCAATATCGGGGTGTGGCAGGAGTCATCTAAGGTCACGACCATGAGTATCAGTATGAAGGGCGTGCTCTGTGTCAGGACGGCCTCTGAATAAGGTGGCCTCACCCTGAAAGTCTATCTGTCATGAGGGGGCCGTGACAGGGGCAAGTCATTGCAGGCGGCGTGACAGGTAGATCTTCAGGAGGGGGGTGACGTCGTGTGACAGGGAGGCATCTGTCATGAGGGGGCGTGACCGGGAGGCATCTGTCATAGGGGGCGTGACCGGGAGGCATCTGTCATGAGGGGGCGTGACCGGGAGGCATCTGTCATGAGGGGGGCGTTGACAAGGGGTGCATGTCATGACGGGGCGTCGACGGGGAGGCAAGATGTAATGACGGGCGTGACGGGGGGAGGCCTCTGTCAGAGAGGGCGTGACGGAGGAGACGGCATCTGTAGTGACGGGGGCGTGAGGGGAGGACATTGTCGTGAGGGGCGTGACGGGGAAGCATCTGTCGTGAGGGGGCGGACGGGGAGGATCTGTCGTGAGGGGGCGAGTGCGGGAGGCATTGTCGTGAGGGGGCGTACGGGGAGGATCTGTCGTGACGGGGCGTGAAGGGGAGGCACTGTAGTGCTGGGGGCGTGACGGGGAGGATCTGTCGTGAGGGGGCGTGACGGGGAGGATCTGTCGTGAAGGGGGGGCGTGACGGGAGCAATCTGTCCGTTGAGGGGGGAGTGAACGGGGAGGCATCTGTGTGAGGGCGTGAGGGGGAGGCATCTGTCGTGAGGGGGAGTGAAGGGGGGCATTGGTGAGAAGGGGGCGTACGGGGAGGCACTGTCGTTGAGTGCGTGAAGGGGAGGCATTTCTGTCGTGAGGGGGCGTGACGGGGAGGCAATCATGTCGTGAGGGGCTCGTGACGGGGAGGCATATGTCGGTGAGGCGGCGGAGGGGAGATCTGTCCGTGAGGGGGCGTGACGGGGAGGCACTGGTGAGGGGGCGGTGACGGGGAGGCATCTGTCTGAGGGGGCGTGACGGGAGGCCATCTGTCGTGATGGGGGCGTGCCGGGCGAGGCATCGGGGAGGGGGCGTGAGGGGAGGCATCGTGTGAGGGGGGCGTGACGGGGAGGCATCTGTCGGGAGGGGGCGTGAAGGGGAGGCATCTGTCGTGAGGGGGCGGAAGGGGAGGCATCTGCGCTCGAGGGGGTGACGGGAGGCATCTGGTCGTGAGGGGGCGTGACGGGGAGGCATCTGTCATGAGGGGGCGCAGTGACGGCCTGGGGCATCTGCGTGAGGTGGGCGTGACGGGGAGGCACTGTCGTGAGGGGGCGTGACGGGGAGGAATCTGTAGTAGAGGGGGGGTGCGTTGACGGGGAGGCATCTGTCCGTGAGAGGGGGCGTGGGCGTTGGAAGGGCGAGGCATCTGTCGTGAGGGGGGGACGGGGAGGCATCTGTCGTGAGGGGGCGTGGGGGCGCATCTGTTCGTGGGATGGGGGAGTTGACGGGGGCATCTGTCGTGCGGGGGGCGTGACGGGGGGCATCTGTCATGAGGGGGCGTGACGGGGAGGCATCTGTCGTGACGGGGGCGTGACGGGGGAACTGTGGAGGGGGCGTGCCGGGGAGGCATCTCAGGGGCGTGACGGGGAGGCATCTGTCATGAGGGGGCGTGACGGGGAGGCATCTGTCATGAGGGGGCGTGACGGGGAGGCATCTGTCATGAGGGGGCGTGTCGGGGAGGCATCTGTCATGAGGGGCGTGACGGGGAGGCATCTGTAATGAGGGGCGTGACAGTAGGCATATGTTCATGAGGGGGCGCTGACGGTGTAGGCATATGTCATGAGGGGGCGTGAAGGTGTAGGATCGGTCATGAGGGGGCGTGACAGGTAGGCATCTGTCATTAGGGGGGTGACGGGTATAGGATCTGTAATGGGGGGCGGACGGGTAGGCATCTGTATGAACGGGGGAGCTGGTGACGGGAGGCATCTGTCATGAGGGGGCGTGACGGGGAGGATAGTCATGCGGGGGCGTGTGTCGGGGGGATCTGTCATGAGGGGGCGTGACGGGGAGGCATCTGTCATGAGGGGGCGTGACGGGGAGGCATCTGTCATGAGGGGGCGTGACGGCGGAGGCATCGGTCATGCGGGCGTGAGGGGGGGATCTGTATGAGGGGGTGTCGGGGGCCATCTGGGGGTCAAAGCCCCCACCCCTGCGCGGCCATTAACCTATCTGTCTGCAGTTTCAATCCCTCGACCATCCTGTAGTGAGTTCATTGCTGTATATCGCCGACCTCAGAGCGCCCTTGGTATATTAGACGATGTCCCTGGAGACCATGGGCGGGACAGGAACGTTCTAGGAATTTTCTACAAGGTTTCTAGAAGTATCTTCACAGAATATCGATTATTTCTTGCTGAATCACATTTCCCCTCCATGTTCACAATTATATTACTAAACCTACCCTACAGACTGCAGCCAATGTTATGTACGTGCTGGTGTAACACTGGACTGCCACCAGAGCACAGGGGGCGGGTCTGATTACACATCTTCCAGGTACAATACATAACAATGGCTGCAGAAGCACAGAGCACAGCAGGGGTGAGTCGGATTTACACATCTCTCCAGGACAGTAATAAACCTTGGCTGCGAGAGCACGAGCCAGCAGTGTGAGGTCGATACACAATCTCTCAGGGACACTATATAACACTGGCTGCAGAAAGCAACAGAGCAAGCAGTGTGAGGTTGATTATACACATTCTCCAGGAAATACATAACAATGGCTGCAGAGAGCACAGAGACCAGCAGTGTGAGGCAGATTCCACACTCTCAGGGGACAGTACATAACACTGGCTGAGAGAGCACAGAGCACAGCATTGTGAGGTCTATTACACATCTCTACCAGGGACAATACTACAATGGCTGCAGAGAGACACAGAGCACAGCAGTGAGAGGGATGATTACACATCTCTCCAGGACAATACATAACAATGGCTGCGAGAGACAGAGCACAGCCATGTGAGGCTCTGATTACACTCTCGCCAGGGACAATACATAAACACTGGCTGCAGAGAGCACAGCAGTTGAGGTTGATTACACAATCTCTCAGGGACAATACATAAAACTTGGCTGCAGAGGAGCACAGAGCACAGCAGTGTGAGGTTCTGGATTACCAACTCTCCAGGGACATCATAAACACTGGCGCAGAGAGGAACAGAGCACGCAGTGATGAGGTCTGATACACAATATCTCCAGGGCAATACATAACACTTGCTGAAGAGAGCACAGAGCACAGCAGTGTTGAGGTATGATTAACACTCTCAGGGACCGGTAATAACACTGGCTGCACGAGCACAAGCAGGGGTTAGGCGATTACACAGTACCTCAAGGACAAACATCAACACTATACCGGGTTTTCCTGATGACATGTTGTCTCTTGATATTGTGGTCGGTGCTGGTGTCAGGAGTATGTTGGGGATAAGGTATTCCTGGCGGTTATAAACCTGTGATGTCATGTGATCCTAGGCTCAGCAGGGGGTGAACAAGCGGCCACCGCCCCCAGTGCTCCGACCCCAAGCAGCTAACAAGATCCAATATGGCGGCGGGGGTCAGGTGGTGAATGTGAAGCGGCCGAAGGAGCGGAGCAGAGCTCATCTAGATTCAGCCTCAGCAAGAAAAACAGAGCAAAAAAAACTCCACAAAATCCCACGCTAAACGTGGACTCAGAAGCAATGTCCGTACACACGGACATCAGGAGGTGGTAAAGTGATGACACGGGGGGGTTGGGGGGGGTGGCGGGGCAATGTAATGAAACACGGGTGGTAAGTGATGACATCACGGGTGCAAGGCGAGGACGACAGCCCAGCGGGCCACGAAGGATGAGGAAGAGGGTTTAGCTGAGCATCTATGAGAGTGCGCAGAGTTAGGACTTCCTTCTTTGTATAGCTCCACAGCTGCACCCCCCGGGGAGGAGCGGGAGCCCTGTTTGTCCGAAGACTTAGTAGTGCCGGGGGGTCCTCTTTGGACTTGTGTTGACGGACCCTTCAGCGACCTGAATTTTACAAGGAGGTGAAGAGGGGCAGCGATCAGCGTAGATGGTGGAGTTACATCCCACAAAGAAGTTGACGTGAGACCCGACTGCATCTACCGCGGCCGTGGTTTGTACATGGTTGAGAGACAACAGCCCTCGCTGTATCGCAGCACAGAGCACTTCAGGACAGTGATGGGTCATAACTCCTGCTTGAAGTTCAGTTCCAGTGAATGTGAATTTGTTACCGGCCGCTCCCGCATTTCGAACCCCAGAGGACGCATGAGTTGACCCGGACGGGAGGGACGAGCCTACGTCTGGAGGAGGAGTGGGCCCCATCTACGGTAAGGCGGTCCTTCTATATGTAACCCGCCATCTGTGCTGTATCATGGAGGGGTTCCTCCTCGGAACTCGCTCCATCGCTTCTATTTTCGAACGTCCGCAGCTTTGGTTTAGAGTTTTCTCTCAGGGTTCCTGGAGTATCCCGACTTCCAGCCCAACGTGGCCAAGAAATAAATGACAGAAGTTGGTGCTGTCGGTAAGAGCGGGCCTCATGTGATTGGTGCGTGGAGAAACACAATGTGTGTGCACATATGCGCCACCCCACCTCACTGGTCTCCTCAGCGCCTTGATCTGTCTGCCAGTGAAGACCCAGAGAGAGAGATTCCTGAGACACCCTGCATCAGGATCTATGGAAAAGTTCTGGGATACGAGCGTATATAAGCGGCACTAATAACATATTTACAGGTGCGACCAAGCCCCCTCCCCTTTATACCGGGACCTCCGTAGTCAACTAGCAGCCATAGTTCTAGCTATGCTTTACCCCCCCTGATAAAGAAAAAACCCAGAATTGGCTAAAAAAAAAACCCTACAGAAATAAACATGGCGAGCTTGAGTGGTTGCAATGAGGATAATTGTGCCGATTGATTGGTATTAAGTGGGAGGCGTGGTCACTCTGTCATGTGATTTCCTTAGCGTTATTTAAGAGAAGAACATCACAACGGGATCGCTGTGAACTCCTGGGATGCCGCAGGTACGGCGAGTCTCAGGCTCAGGGCTTGGGGGGGTCGCTCCTCAGATGACCCCAGAGGGTGGTGACCCGATCTTCTTTAAATTCTCGTCTGCCGTATTATTATGGCTTCCGACTTCCCTGAAGGAAGAGCACAGATGTTCTGATCCGAGTGCTGCTTCACCCCTGCACAGGGCCCAAGTCTCTGAGCGTTCTACCACCCTAAGGTACCGTCATGCGGCAGTAGGGTACGTCTAAGTCCTGTGGGTGGTCAAACCCGTACCCGGGGCAAGCGGTCTCAGCGTTGCCAAAGGATGTTAGTGGATGTGTGAATTAGTTCACGACGTCTCCATACTTTGGGGTGGGGAGGGGGGGACGGGATTCATATGTATATAGAAAGGGCAGGAGCTCAAGATGACCAGGTCATTGTGCCACTGACCCCCTGCTGGTTGATTACATCAACAGCTCTAATAACCTCCTCTGTCTCTCTATTCCGCAGCTGGCGGACTGCGATGGTGCAATCCTGGAGAAGAATACCTGACCGAACCGGTGAGTATGGGGATAATAGGGACTCACGGGGGAGGGTCTATAATTACCAGGAAAGGAGCGCCCAATCTAATAGCAGGATCCAGAAATTCCTCACCATAAGAGCAGTGGCGAATCCGACAGACCATAGTATAGCAGTGCCGGGGCAACCATAATCTATAGGGCCAGAGACTGGAACTCTGCCTCAATACCCTAATAAAAGCTGAGCTGCATACCCCGGCACCACCTATACATAGACGGAGCTTTGCTTCTGGGGCCTGCATGTGGCACTAGAAGTATACAGTGGTAGGTGGGATGTAAGATACGAATCAAAGACACATCTATACCATGTGTCCCTTCTAGGTCATACCGGCTCCTGCGTCTGGCTCGGACCCACCGCCCCACGGAGGTCATGTTTCAATGAACTGAGAAGGATCTTGGACGTGATGGAGCCCTTCAGAGTTCACCAAGATCTGGAAGCCTGTTAAGACACTGGCGAAGGCGTGGTCCAGGCCCCCACTTTACAGGGTTACTGTACAGAATATTGGTAGGCAAAAGGCATGTCTGTCTAATCAGCCGGCGCAGCACCAGCGTCTGGTCTATCGCAGGCGCAGCAAACAGAGCGTCCTGGTCTAATAAGCCAGTTGGGTCACAGGCTGGCTAATCAGCCGGAGCGGGCCCCACCAAGCAGTTGTCTAATTACAGCCGTCGGGGCAGAACAGCCAGGGGTCCGGGCCAGTCAGCTTGCTGAGGATGGGGTCAGGGGGAGGTTCACACAATAAGTGGAGGGTTGGCATTTGAAGAGACGTTTCGGGGGGATTCATTGCTTTGCATGGATCGCTGCTCCTCACCATGGACTGTCCTCAAGGTTTTGTTTCCTTGTTGCAGGTGGCGGAGCGGGCGCTCTACTACTGGAATAATGAGTATATTCTGAGCCTGATGAGTGACAACGCTGCCCAGATCCTACCCATCATGTTCCCATCGCTGTATCGCAACTCCAAGAATACTTGATAAGTAAAGTGCGGCTGTGCTTGTGAATACCATAAACCGTGACCCTGTGGTGGGTCTGATGGCTTATGCTGAGTATATCCTGTGTCTAGATCTATCATCTGGGGTCCATTCATGGCGCAACAGTGGTTTCCTTGTCCTATAGGAGAAATCCTATTACATATTATGTTGCTAAATGGGTATCCTTTTTGTGCTTCGAGCGAATAATTGTAAACAAACGTAACTCATGGTTATAAATTTTGGTAATTGGGGATGTCAGTTTTGTGACTTCTCTTCTCGGGGTCGTATCTTTGGATGGTTTCTCCTCCGGTCGGGCAGTATCTTGTCGGTGTTCTCCGTCGGGGTCAGTCTCTTCTGGTGGTTTCTCCTCTCGGGCGTCAGGTCTTTCGTGTGGGTTTCCTCCTCGGGGTCAGTCTCTTATGGTGGTTTCTCATATGACCGGGGTCAGTCTATTATGGTGGGTTATCCTCGCGGGTCAGTCTCTTCTGCGCGCGTTTTCTCATCTCGGGTCAGCTCTTCTGGTGGTTTCTCCGATCGGAGGTCCTATCCTTTGGGGGTTTCTCCTTCGGGGTAAGTCTAATATGGTGGTTTCTCATCTAAGGGCGGTCTAGTCTTTCTGGTGGTTTCTCCTTCGGGGTCACTCTTCTGGGTCTATACTCGGGGTCAGTTCTTTGGTGGTTTATCCTTCTCAGGGGTAGGTCTCTTTGAGTGGGTGTCCCTCTCGGGGTCAGTAGTCTCTCTGGTGGTTTCTCTCTCGGGGTTTGGAATCTGTGGTTTGTGTTCTTCACTCCTTGCCATGTGTCGTCTGTAGTGGAGCTTGATTTGTCTGATCTGATCGGTACCAGGCTGCTCTACAAGGTAGTTAACCGTGCCGTCTTGGACTCATTGTTCATATAATTACCTGGATTTGGATCCGTTGCCTGGATCCTTCATGTGCCATCTGCCACCCTCGCGCTTGTATCTTCACATCTTATGGCCCTTGTATATAGGAAATGTTAGCTCCTAGTTCCACTTATACACAAGATAATGGCATCATGCGCTGTATAGGAGAGTGTACACGTTGCACGGGTAGGGTTGGGACCGCCTTTCTTGAAGGACTATTCACGGAATGATCTACAACGCCCTGAGCTTTCATGGAGCATGAATCAGAGCTCATTCTTTTGATGGACGCACCCAGCAGAGACAAGGCCGAGAAGCAGAGGTTGGTAGATTTTTTCGGCTTCATGTACAATGGATGAAATGGGTCTCTCCCAGAGGGCAGGCCGATAGACGGAACTTCTCCACCACCCTGCCCAAACCGCGTGGAAACGCCACCGTGTGCAATGGCAGATGTGGGACGCGGTAGCGGAGTTGCAAGGGTGCTGAGTGGTTGTCCCACCGGATGGGTTTGAGGAGCACGGAGCGGGCTGGCGATGAAATTTACATGGGATCTCACAGGTGGTCGCATGGACTGCGGGGAATGTCTGGTTTCTGCATTGAAATGGGATGCGGGCCATCGGGGCGAGGATTCCCCTGGACTGTTCTTATTGGGGCACTGGGCCTTAGACAACAGGGGGAGGCGGAGTGTGCGTATAAGGGAGACGGAGGTGGCTACTGGGTGAAATGGGAGGGTGGTGCCTGGTTGAGGACGACCCTGTATGGTAGAGCGTGAAGGGTGAAATGATGGGGAGGTAGAGGGTGAGGGTGCAATGGGATGGGGTGTTAGAGGTGTGGACGGGTGCAATGGGAGGGGAGCGGACGGCCTGTGGAACGGGTGCTATGGGAGGGGGTCGCGGAGTGGAAGGCTGCACTGGAGGGTAACGGTTCGCGTCGGGACGGGTGCAAGGGAGCGGTTGGCTCGAGGAGTGGAGGGTGCATGGGAGGGGGTCCGCGGCGATGACGGGTTGCATGTCAATGGGACGGCCGGGTGGGCGGGGTGGACGGGTTATGCAATGGGAGGGGTCGCGGCGTGGACGGTCATGGAGGGGGTGGGGGTCGCGGACGTGGAAGGGTGCCAATGGAGGGTGGGGTGCGGCAGGGAAGGGTGCCAGGGGACGGGGGGTCGCGGCTGGTTGCGACGGGTTGCAAGGTGAGGGGGTAGCGGAGGGACGGGTGGAAATGGGGGGGGGGGTGTCGCGGCGTGGAAGGGTGCAAGTGGAGGGGGTCGCGGCGTGGACGGTGCCAAGGGCGGGGGGTCGCGGCGTGGACGGGTGCAATGGGCGGGGATCCGTGTAAGGGCGAGAGTTCCGGAGCTTTTTACCCGTGTTCTCAAGGGGGAGATCAGAGAAGAGAGCGAGTAGAACTGGGGAATGGATTGAGGAGATGGCGTCGGTGAAACCACAGTTAAGGATGTAATCGAGAGCGTGTCTGTATAATGTGTCGGTTGGAGGATCTCTCACACTAGTACTCTCTCTCTTTTGTCTCGTACCCTTCAATCAGTACACAAGTTTAATTCCACCCGCTCTCAGCCTGATTGTCCAGGAGACAGACACCCTCAACAGCACCTGTTGCGGAGTTAAGATCCTAAGAAGACAATGGAGGATGAGGCTGTTCAGGTGATTGCCCACACCTACCCCTCAGGAAGGCTGCAGCACTACACATAGGCACCTATGTTGTGATTCACTGAGGGTCCAGTTCTGGAAGGCATACGCACTGCCCTGGGTGACCCCGGTCTGGTGTTCCTTCTGCTTTGATCCAGCCGGCAGTAGGTAAGGCCCGCGGGACAGCTGTGGGGATGGTCACATGAGATACACGTGGTGAGTCCCTGTTTCTTGTGCATCACCGGAGCCTCAGAAATTCTGTTGGGATGGTACAGAAGTGAGGGAACAGAGAACCAGGATGCAGAGTGCGGGGGTAGGTGAGAATGCCTCCACTGTCACACTACTACACGCACACGGCATAGCAGTAAGTCTCTAATCAGGATACCCGAATAGTGCAGAAGCTTGGTCGGTTCCTTTGGGGCAGATTCTGGTCAGTATTTGGCTTTCTAAAGAGGAGTATTAAGGGAGAGATCCGTCCTTCTTCAGTCTTTAAATATATGATCAGAACACTGCGGGTGCCAGTCTCCTCGCCAGCCTGATCTCCATGTCCTCATGTGGTCCTACTGGGTGACAAGCGAATCCAGACTGGTGCTGACGATCTACCGACACCTGTCTGTGAAACGGTTGTCTGTGTAGTTAAGGATGATGGACGGACGGTGGTTGTAGTCGCGAACTGGTGGACGAATGGCGGGGGGTTGTCGGAAAAGAGGACTTCGGATGGAGACTGTTGGTGGTTGTAGTAGAGGATGGTGCGACTGGTGGTGGTGTGGTTTGTGACTGACTACTAATGGCCCGAGGCTTGTTTTGTGTTTTCTGTTGGCTACCTTCATTGTAGTGTGTTGGTGGTGACGGCGACCTGGGCTTCTGATGACGGCTGCCACCACCATGCGCGTGTGCATGCGTGAGTCAGCATGTGCATGCGCATATACGCAGAAGCCCCCACATAATACTTCACTGTATTCTATCATACCACCTGCCTAGTACATACATAACACCCACGTGCCTGATCTCCGATGATTATAATAATGCAGCCCTTGTCTGCTGAACCGCAGATCGCCGGTTGATTTTCTATTGTCAGGTTCGCCACGGATGTCCCACAGAGCAGACTGCTCCTCAGCAAGAAATCAGTAAACTTTCCGCAGGATTATTTACACCATCAGAGAGCTGGCAGTCTCATAAGAGAGCAGAGAATACCCTGACTAGCAGCAAGGAGAGCTATGAATCATGACACCAGGACTTTAAATAATACCTGCCAAGACCTGGACATGAGAAGAACGAGGCCTCACACCTCCGAAACACCAAAAACTTATTATGGCCCAGGCAGATGCTCCAGTCTCGTCAGTGAGGGACCACGTCACCAAGCTCATCAATATTAAATGTTCTAAACTTCCTTTTCATCTCTCCTTTCCTCTCTCCTATCCCTCCCGTCTCGCCTTACCTGCCCCTATGCCAATGGCCACCTTCCTTGCTACCATCTGAGAGTTTATAGCCCACAATGTCATTACTTCACAACAGGACCAGCACCAGGGGATGCAGGGGACAGACGTGGTTCCCTCCTCTTGACCAATGCACATGCGAGGCACTCATGGTAGAATCTGACATTTACTGAATGATTTCTTACTTGGTTCCGATCCTGGAGATGTTTTTCGGGAGGGTCAGAGCAGTTGTCGTTGGTCAGATCCTCACTCGGGTGGAGGGCCGAAGCTCCCGAAGCCAGACGCTTTCCAGCCTCCACCCGCGCATGGTGCGTCACTCCACGGCCCTAAGTCAAATTTATCCGATGGGTACGGCCACAGGATCGAAAGAGGGCGGTGAGAGGGACAAATAGCTCGTCGTCTCTACAAAAGGAAAAATAAATCAATTAAAAAATTAAAACCTATTTATTGAAATAAGTAGCCGCGTGGCGAGGAGACGGGCGAGGGGGTGGCGCGCCTGAACGGTTACAGTCACACCTCAGAATCGGACGTTGAGGCCATCTCGTCCATCGCGAGGGTGACCCCCGCACTCTCCAGACGTCACTTGTGTTTTCCTCGTCGAGCGAAGCGAGAGCCTGAATGGACAAACTGGAGTGTTGAAAGCAACCATGCCTGTGCACGGGGGCGGTCAATGAGAATGCCGAACCGTGAAATGAAAATGCTCATAAAAACTCACGTGCGGTTGGTGATTTTGTTGTAGCTTCGGGGTGATGATGGTGAAGAAGGAACCCTCTACGGATAAGTACGACTTCGGGACTCCGCCAATTGTCGTCATCAATGTCATACTTGGGGTTTATTGGTTCTGAACGGAAAATACGATTCAGAAAGGCGCGCAAGAGCAGCAAAGAGCAGAACCATACGAGTCTGTTCTTTCTGTGGTCCAGGGTCCTGGGGAAGAGAAATAACCACAGCCCTGGCATAAGAGTCACATGCGGCCCTAGTAGCAGGAGGGTCACAGCAAGAGGAGCGGAGCACGTCCTAAGATAAGGGGTGATATGAGGTGAGGTGAGCAGATGATGGGGGAACAGGCCCTGAGACGAGGATTGGTGCGGGAGTAAGGAACAGGCGCTGATGATGATGAGCAGAGTCATAATGATCGCAGGGTAATGAACCAGGCGCTGAGGATGATGACAGATAATGATGACGTGAGGAAACGGCGGCCTATGATGAGCAGCTCGAGGGTGAGGAACAGGATCGATGATGATGCGGGTGAGGAAAGGCACTGATGATGAGCAGAAGATGAGGGTAAGGCACAGGGGCTGATGATGATGAGCGATAATGAGAGAGGGGTAAGAGAACAGGCGGGGGGGGATGATGATGAACAGAGAATGATGACAGTGAGGAACCGGCTGCCTATGATGAGAGATGAGGGTTGAGGAACAGGCTTGTGATGATGAGCAGCTGAGGGTTGAGAACAGGCTTCTGATGCTGATGAGCACATCGAGGGTTGAGGAAGGTATGATGATGACAGAAACCGATGAGGTTGAGGAATAGGCGCTGATGACTGAGCAGATGAGAGTGAGGACAGACGCTGATGATGAGCAGATGAGGGTGGAGGAAAGGCACTGATGATGAGCAGAAATGATGAGGGTAACTACAGGAAACAGGCGTGATGATGAGCATAAGGATGAGGGTAAGGAACAGGCTCTGAGCTGATGAAGAGCAGATGAGGGTGAGGGACAGGCTACTGATGATGAAGTGAAAGAACAGAGGGGTGAGGAACAGGCGCTGATGAGAGCGATGAGGGTGAGGAAACAGGCTCTGCATGTGATGAAGAAAGAGGAGGGGAGGAATAGGCGATGATGATGAGCAGATGGAGAGTGAAGGAACAGGATCCTGATGATGAGCAGATAATGATGAGGGTAAGGAAAACAAGGCGCTGTGCTGATGAAGAGAGTATGATGAGGGTAGGAACCGGCGCTGGTGATGAAGAGCAGATGAGGGGCGGAAAGGTACTGACGAGAAAGACCAGATCGGGGTTGAGGAACACCGGCGAGGATGGATGAGTCAGATGAGGGGGTGAGGAACAGGCGCTCGCTGCTGGTGATGAGCAGATGAGGGTGAGGAACAGGCGCTGATGATCGAGCCGATGAGGGTGAGGAACAGGCGTGATGGTGATGAGAAGATGCGGGTGAGAAACAGGCGCTATGATGAGGGTGAGGAAACAGGCTCTGATGATGAAGAAACAGATGCGGAGTGCGGACACAGGCTCGAGAGAAGAGCAGATCAGCTGATGAGGGTGAGGAACAGGCCGCTGGATGATCGAGGATATATGAGGGTGAGGACAGGCTCTGATGATGAAGACAGAGAGAGGGTGAGGGAAATGCTCTGATGATGAAGCGAGATGATGAGGGTGAGGGTTTAAGGAAACAGGACGCGATGAGAAGAGCAGATGCGGGTGAGGGACAGGCGTGCTGATGAAAGAGCCATGATGATGAGGGTAAGGAACTGATCGAGTGAGAGATGAGGGGTGAGGGACAGGCGCTGGGTGAAGGAGCAGATGAGGGTGAGAACAGCGCTGTAGATGAAGAAGGAAGATGAGAGGTGAGGAATAGCGCTGGAATGATGAGAGAAGATTGATGAGGTCTGAGTTGGTAAGGAACAGGCGCTGATGGATTGAAGAGAAGATGAGTGAGGGTGAGGAAAGGAACGGCGCTGATGATGAAGAGAAGATGATGAGGGTAAGGAACACAGGCGTGATGATGAGCAGATATGATGAGGTAAGGAACAGGAGACGATGCATGAGGTCGCAGGTATAAGGGACAGGCGGCTGATGATGAAGAGAAGATGATGAGGGTAAGGAAAGGCGATGATGATGAAGAGCAGGACTAATGATTAGGGCTTCAGGAACAGGCCCGTGATGATGACGAGCGGTGAGGACGCAGGCCTGATGAGAAGGTAAGGGACCACTTCCCAGTTGCATATCTCCAATTAATGCAAGACAACTGCGAATTAAGTTCAGCTCAAATATCTTGCCCCTTATCGCTGGACCCATGGATGTGCCAAATGAAGCATAAAAAAATTGGGGTACCAACAACCTGCGATACAACTAAGATCAACACGTGCCGCCCCCGCGAAGAAGTTAAAGTCTCGTACAAGGACACCTCCACCAGGATGAAGCAGCCCGTTTGTAAACCAAGCACCAATGACATGATGGCTGTGCGCCCCTATCTACTAAAAGGAATCTAAACCCACCCACCAGGGTGAGTATTGTACGCAAATGAGCTGAGGAGCTCATAGGTGTTCCGGGAGCCCACAACTCTTGTGCATACAGTCTTCTTATGGTGTGTAGAGCCCTTTACGCCTTATTATGCCCTGGTTTGTACCACCTATGTCTCATCTGCATAATTGTTAAAAGCCCATTTTGTAACAAACAGGTATAAGCAGATAAAGAAGAGTGATTCCGGCCAAGAGGGCGAAACACATCCTGTATGTATGCATGGACACAGGGTATGACGCAAGTGTTGCTCCCGTAAGCAGGAGTTTTGTACCCCAATGTTTCTTTATGCTGGAACGGACAACGTTTGCTTTGAACGGGGTTGTTCCAGGAATAGGCATTCAAATACAAATGGGATTCATTTAAAATATAAGCAAAATGGATGTCGTGATGGCTAGGTAACATCCATTACTATGGTAAACACGAGCAGGGCGGCAGTCTGCACATCATCACTGGGAGCAGAAACAAATAAAGAGGTAGGCGGAGGTACTGGCATGAGGGATATGGGACTGTAGTTCCAGTGGCCGGCATCTGGTGATAACTCACCTGCGTTAGAAAGCTATAATATTTGGTGAATCATAAAATCAAAACTATAAGCCGACATTTGTGACTGACATTGAGAATATTGTTATATATTAATAGAATAGACATTGTTATATATTATTACACAGGTAGGTGTAAACTACCAGAATGGGATGGCCTGGAGTTGGGTAGGTAACTGAAACCACCAACAAACAAGTTGAATATTCAAACCACGACTCATAGGAGTCACACAACGGCCGCTATACGTTGTGAGGCGTTGCCTCCTCTATAGTCAGATGAGCGTCTCTCCGTTACACGAGGTCCCTAGATAAGGAGGTCTAAAGGGGGGCGAACTCGAGGGGATTGAGAGACCTCGACTCACCCTATGCCGGCCACAGGGAGAAAATATTTACACGGGGAAGGTGTCCTGCTTTTTTAAAGTCAGCCCACAAAATGTCTACGGGGTGGTCAAGACTGAACGAACGGCAACAGGAGTAATTCTGGACATCCGGCCCGCTCCTGGAAGGGCGGACACAAGTCCAGTTTTCCCCATTTGGGATCTACACGGTAGGTTTCCTCCGTATTCCTCATTGGTTCTGAAGTCTCGGGCTCTCCCGTGAGGTCTAAGCTTCTGGTCTACTTCACGTGTCATGTAGGTCATATGGGTAAGTATTCCTTGCTTCGAGAAACAGCAAGTAACCAGCCAGGCGAGGTCCGCAGAATCGTCAGAACTTAAAGGAACCTGTTACCATATGTTTACCAATACAGGGAGTGACAGGTTCTCACCGAGGCCGATCAACTAAACTCCTCATCCTGTCTGTTTTGTAGTTCTGATTCTCAGATTTCAATTTCATATGGCTCGGCCCTTTATAAATGTTTTATGCCTCACTTTCTTTCGGGATTTTTTCCCCAAAACGTATCCTTCAAAACGCATTTTATAAAGTCTCAGCACATCGCCCACCAGCAGGAGCTTGGAGGAAATAGTCCCATGTCCATTGTCTCTGCACTTTACACAGTGTGGTACCAGCAGCAGTTCTAGGTTTATGCAGGATTAATTGAAGAGAGTGGAAATAGCCCCAGAGGAGATGTTTTTAAAAGTGAAGGTCCCAAAAAACTTAAATGGACTTTTTTACACTAATAAAAAGAAAAGAGATAATAAACCCCTTCCTAAGGAGTATTAATCAATGAAATCTCACGGCAGCCTCCATGGAATTCGTACTTTATCATCCTCCATGCCTGAGGCGGCTGTGATGTTAAGTGATCAGGATAACCTTACATGGAGTAAATGGAAGGAGCTGGGTAAGGACCTTAGATGGACATCACCCTATGGTCACATGACATGAATGCCACAATGATGTGACGGAGCTCTTATCAATGTCTCAGCAAGGAGGACGTGTAAAAACTTCAACACAGGTTTTGATACCTGTAACAGAGCTGGATGTGTCAGGGAATAATGTCAGACAGTCCTGGTTACTGGTTCCATCCAGCGCATGTCTAGCAGTGAAACTGTCAATCAGTAGTTAACAAGGAGTTGGGCGGGGCAACGTAAGTGATAATGAACCGGACCCCACATATATCATTGGACCCAGCGCAGCACGTGGCTCCATAAAAGTTACATAATGATTGTTTATCATTGAGCCGGAGAGAACCGCGCAGGAAGAATGTCGAGGCTTTGTCATGTCGTGAGTATTATTATTTTGGGCTTCCCTTAATCCCAATATGAGTAAGGGGGGGCGATTAAATTTTCCCGCAGGGCCCTTGCAAGCTAGCTTTTGAGGACTTGTAGGCTGTATTTGTGCTAACTTTGAATTTTTTTTAGTGACTGAAACACATTAAATGACAAAAACATCCAAAGATTAAAGAAATCACAAGGGGGGCACACGCTGCGCAGTCCTAAGTGAAGCAGATTTCAGGGCCCCGACAGACGAATTCTTCTTCAAGTCCAATCTCCTTTAGGAGTCTAATCAATCTCAGATGTGAGGTTCAGGGGGTTCACCTGGCGTTCACATTACTTTGGTTCCATTCACCAGACACGTAGCCCCGATCCACCTGCCCTCGTTTCAAGTCCCTGTGTTTGGCAAAGAGTGGAAGGCAGCGGGTCGTGTGATAAAGAGGAGGGCGCGGATCTCTTGGTAGAGGGTCGCAATGTCTTACACGGCGGCAGTGGCCCAGACATTATATACACACTATGCACAAGGTAGAAATCTCATTTCTTGACCGGATGGGACGTGTGCGCGCGGGGACTGAATGGTCTGATGTACAGGTGCTCCCAATCCGCGTCAGAGAGCTGCTCGAAGCCAAACCCCACAACCGGAACCGAGAGAGTCGGGAGATGTCACTCGCGGCCATGGCGGTCCTCTTCACAAGCTCCACGTGATCTGCAAAACAAGAAAGGGGGAGGTGGAAACGGAGTGGGATGATCCGAAACTGGTAACCAAGAGGGCAAACCCTCAACGTGTTATCAGCAACAACTTCTCCTGTTACTTGGTCAAGACTCGGCCTGCTTCCTTGTGTCTGGTTCTTACAGTGATCAGCATTGAGTTTCTCTACTGCTGTTAGACAGAAGACAACAACTTCTACAGGAGAGATGTTGTGCTGCTCTTACCGTCGAGACACAGAAGCCTACTAGGAATCAGATCGAGAGCTCCACCTAATCAATAACCTCCCCATGTAGTGGGCTTTGGGCTTCTCCTACCGTCATGCGGTGTTTCGGACCAGACACCGATGTGATACAACCCCCCCCCCCCTGATTTGGGGTTTCCTGATTTTACCGCCAGTCAAGAAGGGATTGGATGTTAAACCTCCCCATGTGACGGATTCCTAGGATTGGAGTATTGTGTCTTACTGCCAAGCGAACTCCATTGGGTTTGGTGCCCAGATTACTACTGTTAGGAAGCAGTTCTCGGGATGTTGGGGGGGGGGGGCCCGGCCGAGATGGGTATGGCCACTCGACCCGTATATGATGCAATTTCCCTTAAGAAGTTGTACTGAAGGGCTTGTTTTAGTGGGAAGGCTGATGTGGTTATAAGTTTTGGCCATTTTTCTGGGTGCGGGGGCAGGATGGGGCTGTGGATCCACGAGGGACAGGATTAAAAGTCATTACATTATAGTACGTTAGGATATGCTCACCACTGGCGAGTGCACAATCGTACCTCGGGTCCATTGGGATGGAGCTATGGGCGTCTAGACCGTCATCCTCACCCTCGCTGTCACAGGGGGCGGGGTCGGCAGCTGCAGCAGCATATGGCTGAACGGAAAAGAGGACAATATAGCAACTGGCAGCGAGGTATACCTAGAGATGGAGATGAGGGCGTTACAGGCTGACAGGAGCGAGCCTAACAAGTGTTACTGGACAGTTTAGGACAGGCCTGTGGAGCACCATGGGTTTGCGGTATATTTGTAGAGGGTAAGTAGAGTTGGCATAATCAATTGTGACTTATAGCGGACATAGCGTGCCGGGTCTCCCATCTGATCGATGGGGGCGCCGGTTTAGCGGCGGGTCTTTATCCTATCTGATGAGGGGGACGGTAAATTAGCGGCCGCGGTCTCCTATCGATTGAGAGCGGTCAGCGGGCCGGGTCTCCTATATAGATGATGATGGTCCTAGCGGGGGTTACTACTATTGATAGGGGGCGGTCTAGCAGGACGGTTCCTATTGATGAGGGCGGTCTAGCGGCCGGGTCCTACTGATGTAGGGAGGTCTAAGCGGCCGGGTCTCCTATATGATGAGGGCGGTCTAGTGGCGCGGTGGTTCTGTATGAGGAGGGTCGGTCTAGTGGCGGGTCTCCTAGCTGATGTGACAGGGGGCGCGGGTTAGCGGCAGGGTCTTCCTATTTGATGAGGGAGGTCTAAAGCGGCAGGGCTCCTATCCTGATGAGGGACGGTTCTAGCGGCAGGCTCTATCAGACGAGGGCAGGTTCTGTTCTAGCGGATCGGGCTACCATCGATGAGGGAAGGTTTATAGGGACAGGTCTCAAATATGATTTATGATGAGGACGGTTCTGAGCGGCCGGGTCTCCGTTGATGAGGGGGGTCTGCGGTCAGGTCTACCGTCTTTGATGAACGGGGGCGGTTTCTAGCGGACGGGTATCACGTATGATGAGGGGAGGTATAACGCGGACGGGTTCCTGTATAGAGCAGGGGCGGTCTAGCGGCGGGGCTTACTATCTGATGAGGCGGTACTAGAGGAGGGTCTCCCGCTGATGAGGGGCGGTCAACGGACGGGTATCCACGTATGATGAGGGGCGCGGCTCTAGCGGCAGGGTTTCTCAACGTGATGAGGGGCTGTCTTCTAGCGGAGGGTCCACGTCTGATTGAGGGGGGCGGTTCTAAGGACGCCGGTTCTCCTGTTCTGATGAGGGGGCGATAGAGGCACGGGTCTCCTATCTGATGAGGTAGGTCCAGCGGCCGGGTATCAGTATGATGAGGGGGAGGTCTAGAAGGAAGTAGTATCAGTCTGATGAGGCGGTCCGGTCTACCGGACGGGTCTCCAGTCTGATGAGGGGGCGGTTTGGATCTCTTCTTTAAGCGCGGGCCAGGGTTCTCCAGTTGATGAGGGAGGTCTAGCGGCGGGTCTCCTATTGATTGGATTGGGCGGTATAGCGGCCAGCGGTCTCCTATCCTGAAGGTCGGTTTTAAAACGCGGCCGGGTCCTACACTATCGGATGAGGGGGAAGTTCTTAGCGGCCGGGTCTCTCTCGAAGGATGAGGACGGTCTAGTGGCCGGGCGCTGTATGTGTTACTGTAGTCTCTCGTGTGCAGGCTCCATTCTCTGTCTGCGGCAACTCAGTATTTCTGGATCTTGGTGAGAGGTTGGTAATGACCACTCGTGGCTTCTTCATATCTTCTCCTCCCCACCACTCCACTGGACTGGGGGGCTTTGGGGTACACCCAATTCCTCCACCTGGTTTGGCAAGATCCTCTCGGGCTCCATTCTATGCATAAAAAACACACATTTGGTCTCCAATCTGAGGAGAGGGAAGGTCGGGTCCTGAAAAAATTCATGTGATGTTGTGGAGGAGAAGGGGAAGGGTGGTTATGGTGCGTTGCTAGAGGACAAAGAGAAGATCCTGTACCCGGACCCAACAGGAACCTCACATCTCCTGAGGAAGGTGTCCAGGGAGTGGCCAGGGAGTCCACAGCAATCACTACATGCCCTGATGTGACCTTCTGAGGTGCAGATTCTGTGTTTGGCCACCTGGGCGGCGCATTCCCTTGCTAGAATATGAAGATATTTATATGCTGAAGTTTCCCACCACCACGCAAGTCAATGTGAGGCCAGAAACTTGACGTGGGTGGAGACAGTCAGGCAGCTAGGTCAGGAGAAGGAGTAACAGAACCACAGCACAAGGTCGCGGAACCTCCTGGTGTCCCCCCTTTTATGGTGCCTCCAAGACCCGACCTGTCCATGGTCAGAAGAATTGGGATAGAATCTGGTCACGACCACATTCATGGACAGAGACACAGCAGCGCCGAATCCGACCGGTTATTATTGGCATCTTATCAGCTGGCTTACCAAAAGGCGCGGTGCAAATCTGTCACCCCAGAGATTACAATCAGCACCGCGGGCAATTGGGGGAGTGGAGCAGTGACATAAATGCGGGGGGTGGGGAGGGGGGGGGCAGGGGGGGGACCACAGGGGGGCGCCGGGGGCGGGGGAAAAGGGGGGAGTGTTCAGGGACCGGACCATGGGCAAGCAAAAAGCGAAGGGGAGGGGGGCAAGGGCACGGACGATGGAGGGGTGGGGGCACGGACAGAAGGAGGGGGGCGGGGCCACAGGACCCGATGGCGGTCGGCTGGCGGGGCACAGGACAGAAGGAGGGGGGGGGGCAGGGACAGGACAGATGGAGGGGTGACACGGAGGGAGGAACATGACACAACAGGGACAGAAGGATGGGGGGGGCACAGGACAGGGCCCGGGGGGCGGTAATACCGGAGCCTCCCCCGGTGCCGTGTACTGCGCTGCGGTATAGTTATGACGATCCAAGTAGGCGGGGGAGGGGACTATTACTCCGGAGTCAAATAGCCCCTCCCCATCACACGCGGCGCCGCAATTACCTGACAATAATCTCTCACAGAACGGACAAGAAAACGGCCGTGACCGGCAATCACTTCCGGCAGAGTGAAGCGTCACATGATATGAACTTCCGGCAGAGTGTGGCGGATACAGGACTAG